>CM021101.1:668607003-668696075 GCA_007115665.2 Sequoiadendron giganteum
TACCTTCTACGCTTAAACCTCCCTCCCTCTATCTCTCTTCTACTCTCTCTCAACCCTCTCCCTCCTAACCCCTCTCCCTCTATCTCTCTCCCCTATACCCTCAATCCTAAACCCTAAACCCTTAAACCCTCTACCTTTAAACCTACCTCTCTCTATCTCTCTCCCACTCCCTCCCTCTCTCTCCCAAATATCTCCCTCCTATCACCTCTCCCTCTTTCGGGTCTCTCTCACTCACTCACTCCCTTTATCTCTCTCCCCTCTATCCTTAACCCTCTACCCTTAACCCTTAAACCATTAATCATCTACCCTTAACCCTAAACCCTACACCCTTAACCCTTAACCCTTAAACCCTAAACCCTAAACCCTTAAACCTTCTACCATATACCCTTAACCCTCCCTCCCTATATCTATCTCCCACTCCCTTTCTCTCTCTCTCTCTACCCTCTACCCTTAACCCTCCCTCCCTCTATCTCTCTCCCACTCCCTCCCTATCTCTCTCTCTCTCTCAAGTATCTCCCTTCCACCCCTCTTCCTCTCTTGGGTCTCTCTTTCACTCACTCACTCACTCCCGCTACCTCTCTCCCCTCTACCCTTAACCATCTACCCTTAACCCTTAAACCCTTAACCCTCCACCCTTAAACCCTCTACCCAATACCCTCTACCCTCAACCCTAATCCCTCAACCCTATGCCCTCAACCCTCAACCTTAAACTCTCAACCCTCAACCCTTAAATCATCTACCATCAACCCAATACCCTCTACCCTAATCCCTCAACTGTATACCCTCTACCCTATACATTGGACCCTCAACCCTAATCCCTCAAACCTATACCCTAAACCCTTTACCCTCAACCCTAAACCCACAATCATAAACCCTTAAACCTTCTACCCTCTACCCTCAACCCAATACCCAATACCCTCTACCCTTTACCCTAATCCCTCAACCCTATACCCTCAACCCAATACCCTAAACCATAAATCCTATAGGTCCTCAACCCTATACCCTCAATTATCAACCCTCATCTATCTTTGTCCCTCCCTCCTCTACTCTCCATCTCTCTATCTCACTTCTCCCTTCATCTCTCCCTCCATCCATCCCTCCATATCTTTTGTAATCCCTCAACACTATACCCTCAACCCTTAAACCCTTAAACACTCAACTCTATACCCTAAACCCTCAACCCTCAACCCTTAAATCCTACACCCTTAAAACCTACCCTCTACTCTCAACCCAATCCCCTCTACTCTCAACCCTAATCCCTCAACCCTTAAACCCTCAACCCTCAATCCTCTAGCTTCAACCCTTAACCCTTAATCCTAAACCCTCAACCCTTATACCCTTATACCCTTTACCCTATATGTTGGACCCTCAACCCTAATCCATCAACCCTATACCCTCAACCCTCTATCCTCAACCTTAAACTCTTGACCCTCTACCCTATACATTAAACCCTTAACCGTCAATTCTCAACCCTCAACCCTAAAACCTCAAACCTTATACGAGATCTGCCATATACATTACAACCTCAACCCTAATCCTTCAACCATATACCCTTAAACCTATACCCTAAACCCTCTACCCCCAACCCTAAATTTTAAACCCTAAACCCTTAAACCTTCTACCCTTTGTTGATGCATTTTTATGCACCTCTCAACATAGGTAATTCTTAAGTGCATCACCTCTCTTGAAAGAAAATCTTCCACAATGAGATTTTAGAACACTATCCCAAGGTCTCTAATGTTAGGTCTTGATAGTTCTTGGAATATCTCAATTGTTTCATGTGATTTTTTGGAATCATAAGGCGGTCTTACGGATGAGTTACAAAGTGGGTAAGTTGGATGTAAAAATGGAGTTCTTAAGATGGGAGATCTGTTGTGCATCTTTTGTAGGTTCAAAGAGAAGTATTGACCTCCATTTTATAATTGGATTTAGCTTTACAATGTGCAATGAACCTTGCCTAAGGTTACCTATTAACAAAAAATTAAAAAGGGAAGGGAAGAGAAGAGGTTCTTGGATCTAAAACTATGAATGAACAGTGATCATGGAGAATGCTACAGTAGAAAAACTCCCTAAACTGGGTTTTGCTTGGCCAAGAGGATCCTACAGTTACACAAAACTAGTGCAATCTTCTAAGACTGCAGATTTTCGGAATTACACACACACATCATCCACATGCAATCAAACTAACTTGCAGAAATAAAGTAAAGAAGCTCAAACTATCTTTACAAAGTGATTCATCATCAACAAACCACAAAAATCATGAGCTGGAAATTCATCAAATACTGTAATAGCAAACACCATCATCACTTCCCTTCAAGAAAAAAACTACAAAACTAATAGGGAAGTAGAACCATGCACACATAATGAGAAAACTCAAAAGGAAACACCCATAAATCATGTAATGTTGCTTTCTATTGTTGTAGAATGCATTTACACTAGCTCTCCAACCCTTTACAAATGAGGGGGAGACCCTTATTTATAGTTTTCCAAAGCCCAAATGAACGGCGAGGATTGAATTAAATTGTCTGGCCTACATTCAATTACATTAGGGCTTCACCTACCCCACAATATTCAACAATTTAAAATACATTTGTTGTCTTTTTCCTATTTTGTCATTTTGTGCCTAGGTGTTGTAGCAGTTTTGTCTTCTAGTTGATTTCATTTTTATTGTAGCCTAAAAGCTACCCTTTGCTTGATATAATTGCAAAATTATTCATTGGATCAAATGGGCTCATCGACAACTGGAATCAATGGATTGGTTGCCCCTGATTTGGGCAGACAACCCCTTAAATCTCATCATCATCCGGTAAAAAGTAGGACAACTCCCTTATACTTTCTTCAAGGCCACCCCCTTGCATTTTTTCATTAACTTCCTTGGCACAGACCTTCTTCTAATTCTATCTCTATTGATGGGTGATACGAAGAGATGCAAGCATAAAGTGAATGGTGACAAGAGCTATGTGATTTCCTTGTTTATCTTTCTCAATGGGTCTCCCCGATAGACCTGCAGAAGGCTTCTTGAAACTTGCATACATCAAGTGTCCTAAGTGCTTTCATACACAGATCAAGGTAATCATTAGTCAAATCTTGCAAACTCCTTGTTAGATCCATTCATGCATCATCAAAATATCATAATATTCATATTTGGGGCTTATTTGGATCATAAACATTAATGTGTGCTCTAGAGGGGCTAGGTTCCAAAATAGCCAAGGACATACGAAGGTCCCAGAATAGTCGTGGAGGGAAGGATTTCTAGAAATAGACACAAAGGGATCAGGTTTCAAAATCTAGAACGTTGAGGTTGGATAAAAAAAAGGGCAAAGGAGAGATCGAGTTCTAAAAAAGGCCACGGAGGGGTTGGGTTCAAAAATAGCTAGGGATGGACGAAGCTCCACGAACAGCTGCAGAGGGATGAATTTTCGGAAATGGCTATAGAGGGGCCGGGTTTTGGGAGTCGGAAAGCCAAGGGTGGATGGATGAAAAAATGGCAGAGGAGAGATGGAGTTCCAGAAACAGCCACGGAGGGGTCAGGTTCCGTAATAGCCACAAATGGATGAAGTTCCTAGAACAGTCGCGGAGGGATGGAGTTCTGGAAATGGCCACAGAGGGGCCCAGTTCCGAAAGCTAGAATGTCAGGGGAAGATAGATGAAAACATTTAAAAGGAGAGACAGAGTTCTAGAAATGGCCATGGAGGGGCCAGGTTCTGGAATAACCAGGGATAGACGAAGTTCTCAGAACAGGTGTGGAGGGACGGTATTCTAAAAATAGCAATGGAGGGGCCAAGTTTTGAAAGCTGGAACACCGAGGGTGGATGGATGAAAAAATGGAAAAAGAGAGACAAAGTTCTGAAAACGGCCACAGAGAGGCTGGATTTTGAAACAACCACGAACAGAGGAAGTTCCTGGAACAGCCGCAGAGGGAAGGATTTTCAGAAATAGCCATGGAGGGGCCGAGTTCCGAAAGTCAGAACGTAGGGGGCGGACGATTAAAAAAATGGCAAAGGAGAGACAAAATTCTGAAAAATGACCACAAAGGGGCCTGGTTCTGGAACAACTAGGGATAGACAAAGTTCTTGGAACAATCGTAGAGGGACAGAGTTCTAGAAATGGCCATTGAGGGGCCAGGTTCCAGGAGCTAGAATGCCAGGGTTGGATGGATGAAAAAATGGTAGAGGAGAGACAAAGTTCCAGAAATGGTCATTGAGGGGCAGGGTTCTGAAACCACCACGAATGAACAAAGTTCTAGGAATAGACATAAAGGGACGAAGTTCCTGAAATAGCCACAGATGGGCCAGGTTCGAGAAGTTAAAATGTTGGGAGCGGACAAATGAAAAAATGGCAAAGGAGAGATGGAGTTTTGGAAATGACCACAAAGGGGTTGGGTTCTGGAATAGCCAGGGACGGACGAAGTTCCTAGAATAGCCATGGAGAGATGGAGTTCCAGAAATGGCCACGAAGGGGTTGATTTCTAGAAGCCAGAATGTCGGGGGAAAATGAATGAAAAAAAGGAAAAGGAGAGATGGAGTTATGGAAATGGTCACGAAGGGGTCAGGTTTTGGAATAGTCATGGAGGGATGGAGTTTCGAAAACAGCCACAAAGGGGTCGGGTTCCAAAATTCGAAATGACACGGGTGGATAGATGAAAAAATGGCAAAGGAGAGACGAAGTTCCGAAAATAGCCACGAAGGGGCCGGGTTCCAAAAAATCCAAGGACATACAAAGTTCCTGGAACAACCAGGGAGGGATGGATTTCCGGAATGGAAATTTTGCAACTTCCCAAAACATAACGAAACCTTGGTAGTTCACTAAGGCACCACAAAAACATCCAAAATCCATGGGAAACTTGTCCCCACAGTTAAAATGAAGGAAAAAGTGAACCAAGTGAGCTGGGATGAGGCCCGGAGGACATCAAGGCAATGGGTGAAGGGAAACCCATAGGGGCACTTCCGCAAAATCAAAGACTTGGTGAAACTTAAGTAGGTGAATTTTGTCAAGGGAATTTAATCGGTTGATGACAAATGATCGATCTAGGCTCCAATAAAGGGGCACACAAAATGAGAAAGGAGCAAAGAAGCCCATCGGGAGTGAAAAGAGGGGGTACCTACCTATGGTAGGGCATGTGTGAAAAACATCCACAACATCCTCTACCCTCAACCCAATACCC
This sequence comes from Sequoiadendron giganteum, assembly GCA_007115665.2. Classification (NCBI taxonomy): domain Eukaryota; kingdom Viridiplantae; phylum Streptophyta; class Pinopsida; order Cupressales; family Cupressaceae; genus Sequoiadendron; species Sequoiadendron giganteum. Next base: position 668,612,168 of record CM021101.1, read on the forward strand.
TCTACAATAACCTCTACCCTCAACCTTATACCCTATACCCAATACCCTAAACCATCAACTCTATACTCTCAATCCTCAACCCTCTATCCTATACATTGGATCCTCAACCCTCATATATCTATGTCCCTCCCTCCTCTTCTCTCCTTCTCTCTATTTCGTTTATCACTCCATCTATCTTTCCATCCTTCCCTACCTCTCTACCATATACATTAGATCCTCAACCCTCATATATCTAAGTCCCTGCCTCCTCTTCTCTCCTTCTCTATATCTCACTTTTCCCTCCATATCACCCTCCATTCTCCCCTCCCTCTCTATCATAATACCTCAACCCTTAAACCCTTAAGCACTCAACCCTCAATCCTTAAACCTTATACCCTCTACCCTCAATCCAATACCCTCTACTATCTACCCTCAACCCTTAAACCCTATTCCCTCAACCCCTATACCCGCTACCCTATATATTGGACCCTCAATCCTAATCTATCAACCCTATACCATATACCCTCGACCTTAAACCCTCAACCCTCAACCCTCAACCCTTAAACCCTCTACCCTCTAACCTATACATTAAACCCTCAACCCTCAATTCTCAACCCTCGACTCTAGGTAGGTAGGGAAACATAGGTGAGATATAGAGTGATGAAGGGAGAGGTAGGTAAACAAAGGGATAGTGGAGATAAATATAAATATAGAGGGAGGGATATGTAGAGAGAGCAAGATAGAGAAAAGTAGAGAGTGGAGGGAGGGACAGGTAAGGAGGAGATAGAGGTGATTGTGTGTGTGTATGAGGGAGAGAGAGAGAGAAGGGGTTGAGAGAGAGGTAGAGGGAGGGAGAGGAGAGATCGAGAGTGGAGAGGGAAATAGGTATAGAGGGGACACAATTGATACATAGAGTGATGGAGGGAGAGGTGGCTAAGGAGAGGGAGAGGGGAGATAAAGATAAATAGAGAGGGAAGGAGATGCAGAGAGAGATGATAGATAGCAAGAAGTAGAGAGTGGAGTGATGGAGGGAGAGGAAAGGAGGAGATAGAGGTGAGTGTGTGTGAGAGGGAGAAAGAGTGAGAGGAGATAAAATGAGGGGAGAGAGTAAGGGGGATAGAGAAAGAGGGTAGAGAGAGAAGGTGAGAAAGATAGAGAGTAGAGAGGGAAGGAGAGAGTAAGAGAGAAAGAGGGGTAGTGATAAAGAGGTAGAGAGAGTGGTAGGTAGTGGACAGAGAGGTAGGTAGAGAGGGAAGAAGAGAGAGATGGATATGAGGGAGAGAGGGAAGGAGAAAGAGTTAAATGGAGAGAGTGGTGAGATAGAGAGTAGATGGGTAAGGAGAGAATGATCAATAGAGATAGAGAGAGAGAGAGAGAGAGAGAGAGAGAGAGAGAGAGGGAGGTTGGAGGGAGGGAGAGGTATAAAGGAATAAGTGATACATGGAGAGGGGAGGAGGGAAAGTGGGATAGAGATAGAATGGTGATTTAGAGAGGAGGGAGTGAGAGGGAAGGAGGGAAAGTGGGAGAGAGAGAGTGGTGATTTAGAAGAGGAGGAGGTGAGAGGTAGGGATAGAGATAATGGTGAGATAGAGAGGAGAGAGTGAGAGAGAAATAGAGGGATGTAGAGACAGAGAGAGGTAGGTAAAGGAAGAGAGAGGAGAGATAGAGACTAGAGAGGGAAAGAGATAGGGAAGGAGAGGGTATGTGTAGGATCATGATGGGCTAGAAAGTGGCGATATGTAGTGATATGATGGCCATGTAGCTAATGACTTTTTTTTTACCCAAAATTGATGAAATGGAAAGGGTTTTTGAAGGAGATTCTCAGCTTTCCACCAATATAAATTATTCTTTACTTTGAATTTAATAAATTATTATTATTCATTTGCTATTTGAATTACGACTAAAGTCCTGATTGATAGGCTCATTGAAAAACATCTATAGCTTTCAAACGGTATCACACTTTTTGAATATAAAAAATGCATCACATTCTATGATTTTCATTTTATAGGATTAAAAAAATGAATTTCATGAATTGTTGACCAAGTTAAGGTGGTTAGACATACAATTTTTTATATTATTTAAAAGTTGTAATAAAAAATCATAATTAATTATTTACTTGGAAAAAAAATTACAAAATAATATGCATCACATTGGAACATGATTCCTCTACTTATATCTAAAATATTATAAAAAATATTATCATTTTATTGTGGTTAGGGTGGTCAGATAGACACCTACTTCTTATTTTTTCCCTGAAATTTAAAAACTGCTATATTGAAATTTCAAATTTTCACCAAATAGATTTTTTTTTTAAAAACTAAACCTAGTAGTTTAGAAACTACATTCAATTTTATATAGATTCTATTCTTACATATTTTTGAAATAATATAGATAACTTATTCAAATTTTTACGTCAAGTTGACTAACTCTGATTTTCTGAATTTTCATTGCCACTTAAGTGCCTTTTTTTTCCATGATGATCCCAGACATACCCGAGACATAGGTGAGATAGAGAGGGATAGAGAGAGAGTGATGGAGGGAGAGGTATGTATAGAGAGGGAAAGAGAGAGGAGAGATATAAAGTAGAGAGGGGAGGGAGGGAGGGAGAGGTAGGGAGAGAGATAGAGGTGTGTTTGTGAGTGAGAGAGAGAGAATGGTGGAATGGAGAAAAGGAGAAATTGAGAGAGAAAGAGGGGGGAGGGAGGGAGGAACAATAGTGAGAGATATTTGGAGGAGAGACAAAAATAAGGGGAGGGAGGGTGAGGTTGAGAGAGGGAGGGAGGGAGAGGAGGTATAGAGAGAAGTAGAGAGGGAAGGAGGGAGGGAGGGAGTGTTAGAAAGGGAGATAGAGGTTTGTGTGTGAGAGAGAGAGATAGAGAGAGTGGTGAGATAGAGAGGAGAGAGTAAGAGGGAAGGAGAGATAATTATGAGATAGAGAGAAAGAGGAGGAAGAGAGGGATAGAGAGTGAGAGAGAGATGTAGGTAGAGGGAGGGAGAGGAGAGACAATGAGTAGAGAGGAAAAGTGGTAGGGAGGGAGAAATAAGTGAGATACAAAGTGATGGAGGGAAAGGTAGGTAAAGAGAGAGAGGGGAGACAAAGATAAGTAGAGAGGGGGAGGAGAGAGTAAGAGGGAAGGAGAGATAATTATGAGATAGAGAGAAAGAGGAGGAAGAGAGGGATAGAGAGTGAGAGAGAGATGTAGGTAGAGGGAGGGAGAGGAGAGACAACGAGTAGAGAGGAAAAGTGGTAGGGAGGGAGAAATAAGTGAGATACAAAGTGATGGAGGGAAAGGTAGGTAAAGAGAGAGAGGGGAGACAAAGATAAGTAGAGAGGGGAGGGAGGGCAGCAGATGTAGGGAAGAGATAGAGGTGTGTGTGTGTGAGAGATAGAGAGAGGAGAGAGGGAGGAAGAGAGAGAGAGAGAGGGAGTGGAGAGAGAGAGAGTAGAAAGGAGAGAGTGAGAGAGAAAGATGATATAACTTTCTAAATACTAAAATTTGACCTCCTGATAACTGAAATTTGAATTGTTGATTACTAAAATTTGACTAAGTTTGAAATTTTTAATATCTTCCAAAAACTAGAGCTTGCATTATAACTCCTAGAGATTTGAAACCACTCTCAAAAATCCTTCCTATATACATGAAATATAACTTAAAGTATAAGAAAGTAAATTTCCATATGTAAATAGTTTATTTCATGTAAATATTTTTGCTAGTAGAGAAAGAGAAAATGAAAGATTTTAGAAAAATGCATTCCAAAAGTCATTTCAAAAAGAAAGAGTTTACAAGTTCATTCATTGCAAAATTCAAGCCATTTGGCACTCGTCAAATCGTAAAGCCATTTGCAGAGTGCAATATGACCTATTATGGATTTTTTACACAAAAATTGTGTCACAGATCCATGCACTTACCCATGCCAAAAACACCACAAGAATGGAATTAGTACATTCTCCACACCGCCTCTTTTCACAAATAAGCTCGTTGCCTTGGAGAGTGTGCTTTTAGTTATGAAAAACATGCTTAAGTAATGCAATGTACCTTTGAAAGCACATTCCCATTTAATTTATCAGAATTTAACATGTTAATCCACGAGTTTTCACATAAGCGAGCTAGTTGGTGTTGATGATGGCAAAAGACATGTCGATGATCATCCTATGTGAACATTTACTCCTAATGCCCAGATTTAATTTTCAGTACCTTATGTCAGATCCATTGTATGATTCATCTCCTGCCCTCTGGTTGCTTTGATGTTTTCTCCATTGTCATCTGGCCAAAAATAGACTTTTCGTTGATTGGGTTCATCGGCACCTCCTTTCTATAAATAGTTATACCACTTTATTTTAATATTCATTCAAAAAAATAGCTCCTTAAGTTTAGAAAGCTTTTCTCGTTATTTCTATTCTCTTTTTCTCTGCTACTTTTCCATAATGTTGGCTAGCCTAGGCACTCCCATTTATCTACTACCATGAAGGCCAGAATACGCCTTCACAATGGAGGTCACTACTAATAGAATTAAGCATTTAGTGAAGAAATGTGACTGCCTTGGTGTAATTGCATTCCGGTGGTAGTCGGATAGGAATTCAATGAGGATGAGAACAATATGAGAGGGAACTGCAACATCGTTTCTTGCTTCGTGGCCTCATTCCTTGACTTGAACGTTGCCAAGCCCATGATAGTTGAATTTTTCCATCAGATGTTTGACGCTTCACTTCTGGAAGGGATTTGTCAAATTTTGCAAGTAGTTATCCCTAGTGCTAGCATTCCAAGTGAAATGGACCTCTCCATCCATGTTGATCATGGGATAGACATGCCCTAGTTACCCTTTCTTACCGAATTTCGCACCATGGACCTTGAGAGTCACCGCTCATTATCTCTACCAACAGCCACATATTTTCTGCATGAGTATGGTGTGGAACACATTCCTAGGCTCGATTCGAGGAAGCACTCTGAGTTTCTTGTGTACAACCGTGGAGAGTAGAAACTAAGATCTATGCAGCGCTATGTGTTTTCTTGGCCCCTTCCCCTAACAAAGAAGAAGAATACACTAACTATGAGAAGTTTACCTGTGTAACCACGGTTGGAGGCCTAAACTTTACCATTTTTTGTATGTTGCCTCCATTTTTTTAATTTTTTCTTTGGGACTTTTTTTGGGTTTTCTCAAGAGAACTGTAAGTTTAAATTCAAGCATCGGGTTGTATTACACTATAAATTTTAGATGAATATATATAATATAGTATTGTCTACTTCTTCAGTGCTTTTTTCATGGCTTATTCTTAAAACTTAAGTGTACTTACAAAAAAAATTACATATGGTACATAACTCTTAAAAAAATTCAAACAACAACATATTTTAATGGAATAATTTTAGATAAATACCGTTCACTGGTATATCTAAAGAATTATCTTCCATATCCTCAATTTTTTATGCATTCTTTTATCTGCACATGCTAATTTAGAAGGGTCCCTTCCATAGCTCTTTAAATTTGGTATGTTGCCCCAATTTTGCAGTGCGCTCATCGTACTTTAGCACTAGGCTCCCTTCCCTAAAAACTGGGTTGGAGATATTTTTATTGAACCACCTCTTAACCGTCCATTGGTGACCGATCGTGGATCCAAAGGAATTTTTCTCTATCTTCCTCAAGTTTGATCAGCTTTGCTAATCATACTTCTATTTCACTGCTTTCTTCAATTTCCAAGGCTTTCAATAGTTTCAAAGCAGGGATTTCTATGGAAATAGGTAACACTACCTCTTTTGCATATACTAGATCATAAGGAGATTCCTTCAGGATCTGATTTGGTGTAATCCAATCCACCCACAAAGTAGCTCACATGTTCTTGTGTCAATCCCTTTATCATTTTGACCCGATGCGCTCAATTACCAAATTATGTTTTTGTTAGTCGAATCCACTAGCCCATTTCCTTGTGGGTATTAGTTTGATGAAGTCTTAAGGTAGATCCAATTTTTTATAAAAAAATATGACATCCTTGAACCTAAAAAATCCCAAGCATTTTCAAATGTGATGGTTTTTGGTAAACCAAATTTGGTTACCAAATCTTCAAGGAAGTTGACAATCTCACCCTCTCTATCATTTTTCAAGGTGATGGCTTTATTCCACCTTGTGAAGTAATAGGTCACCATAAGGATCCACTTGTGGCAAGAACTAGAAATAGGATTTATCATTTTGACAAATCCAAACCCCATTAAGCAAAGGGTTCTTCAGTTACAATTGGACTCAAGGGCAAGACATAATTCTTTCTTTTGCCAACAAAGAATTGGCACTAAGTACATTTTTGCACCAAATTGTTCACTTCAAAAAACATAGAGGGCCAATAATATTACACTAGCATGATTTTAAAGGTGGTAGTCTTGGTGAAGAAATTTCCACCCTCAAAACTGCTATGGAATTCATCGAGATCTTTTTCTACCTATGGCTTATCTAGGCATTAGAGCAAGACACCATCATAATTTTTCTTAAATAAAATCCCTTCAACCAATACATATTTGGTACCTTGCAGTTGGTAGTATCAACTTTTGTGGAATGAAAGGTTGCTTGGATATTTTCCCTTTTGCATATATTGTATTTAATCTTCCACCTAGGACTCATCAGACTCAAACTGATTTGAGTAGACTTGATCGATCTCCTTCTCAGCTTTGAAACTGGATTCTTGTGCAAGATATTCACACATACCTCTTCCATAAACTAGCTTGGTTGTTCTAATGTCCACATCATACTCTAGGATCTTGGTGATCCAATTATCCCTCTTCTTAATTATCTCACCTTCAAGGATATACTCTTGCACACTAGTATGAGTGAACCACCAAAAACATATACTAACCATGGAAAGATAATTCCCCAAATAGGTTTCTAGGGTTTTTCACCCTAGAAGCACTTAGTGTAGGAATGCCACACTTTCCTCTTTATTGATATGTTTAAGCTGATTGCATTCAAAGTAAGGGATGGGGTTATGATGAGGGCTATGAATGTGTGTGAAGTGTGGCTGAGACTGAAATAAAATGATACTAATCTAATCTATGAAATGTAAACAAAGCAATGTAAAGTAAGTGCAAACTATCTAAACTATATTCCCTAAATAAATGTAAACAAAACATAAAATGGAAGGTTGAGAGCTTGTGCACCTGGGTATTGGAAGTAGCAAATGTCTAGCCCTAGGATCTTCTAATAAATGCTTCAAATTAGCAAAGGGACATTCTCGCCAAGCTGGGTGACCTAGTCCTCTTCCCCAAAAAACTTGTCGAAATAGGTTTTTTCAAAAGGGTGTCCAAATCCACAAAGATCCCCAAAAGGTGACCTCAGAGTGACTAGGTCTCCATTGTTGGTGACCTAGTCCACTTTTGAGTTTTTGAGAATCAGGAAGTTGGGGTTGGAGCCTTTGGTTTACATTCTGGTTCTTGATAGGTGTCTCGTTCAGATTCGACAAAAAATGAGTTGAAAGGGGCCTCCAAGTCTCAACTAGGGCTTTGTTGACTTGAATGAAGTTGATGGGTTGAGAACACCTTCCAAGCATCTCAAAACCTGTACACAAAAATACTTGCAAACACACATGCAAAGAAGGAGACAATGATTAGGGTTAGAGAATAGGGGTTTGCCTTAGTCAAACCCCATTTTGATACTCAAATCTAAATGAAATGTAATGAAAGGAATGGAATATTGAACGAAAAAGTAAATAAAAAATCTTACCAAATCCTTTGTTGAATATGTCTGCAACATGCATGAGTCAACTCCAATGGAGATAACCTAGAAACCCTAATGCTTGTTTGTTTTCTTTGGAAGACTTGGATGCTAGAGTGCTTGTCAAGAGGAGTGAAGGTGAAAAATGAACTTGTTAGAGGAAAAATGAAAGCTAGGAGAGAGTAAAATTGAACCAGGAGAGAGGGAAAATGGAGGTAGAAACCCTTATTTGTACATGCAAAACCTTAATTTTCTCGAAAATGACTTATGATAGGATGACCTTAGGGTTTTGGAGGTAATATCCCGCAAGGTTTATATTTTGATTTTGATTTTTATGCCTAAAAGGACTAGGTCTCCCAAAGTAGCGACCTAGTCCACTTGGGCAAATCCAAGTGGTGGTTGGGAATTTAATGATGATTAACAATTTTTATTGGCTTTGCCTCCCAAAACATACTTTAATCAGGCCTAAAAGTACATTAAAGGGACAAAATTAGCATTGAAAAGGGTTTATTTAGGGGTGATAAGCCTAGATAAGTGTGAAAATGCATCACAACACTTTACAACACTTTTTCATAAGGCTTAGGAAGGTGTAAGAATGTATTATTTAGGTGAATTATGTTCAAAGGGTCTTAGAAAATGAGGAAATGTATTACAACACTTCACAACTCCTTAGTAAAACACTATTAGGTTAGTGTTGAAATGCAAGCTTATAAGGCTGAATCAAGGCAATCAAGACTAAAATCCACTGAAAAAGGCTAAAATGAGTGAAAAGTGCCAAGGTATACACTTTTTGGTGACACAATGAGAAATGAGGATGGTGATTCTATTGGATGATACCAAGTGTCGGAACGTTTTTAGGATTTTAACAATGGAAAAAGCCTTCTTTTCAACAAATTTATACCTAGTTTCATAACCCTTAATATTTCTTGAGTGAAATGCGATAGGATGGTCTTCTCTATTCTGCTCATCCTTCTGAGTGAATATAGAATATATGTTATGTTGGTCGCTATATACATAGACCAGAAAATATTTGGAAAAATCAAGGTTAGCAAACACCAGAGCGACGAACATAGCTATCTTTATTTGCTCAAAAGTTTTTTTCCCTCAGGGGTCCACTTGAATATTAGGTTCTTCTTCAACATCAACATGATAGATCTCCTGATGTCTGCAAAGTCTAAAATGATCCGACTGACAAAGTTGATCTTTCCTAGAAAGGATTGCAGCCCTTTATGATTCACTGGTAGGGGTAGCTCCATTATAGATCTCACCCTTTCGAGATATATTTATATTCCCTCTTTAGATACTACAAAACCAATTAATTTACCTTGGGGTACTTAAAAAACACATTTTTGGGGATTTAAGGAAATCTCGAACTATTGAAACTTCTTGAAAACCTAGTCTAGATGATCAAAATGATCATCTTTTGACCTTGAAAAGACTGTTAGGTCATCCATATATATTAAAATGATCTGATTGATCAATATTTTGAAAGAAATATCCATCGCTCACTGAAAAGTTGCACCAGCATTTGAAAGTCCAAAGGGTATATTTACATATATGAAAGTTCCCCACTTGGTGGTAAATGCCATTTTATGTTGGTCACCTCCCTTCACATATACCTGTAATGATGGTTTTTTGCAAGATAGATTAGGTTAGTGTCTAACTCATGCATTATTAAATAATCCAATCAAACAATGAAATGCATAGGAGAAAAATGGGAAAAGAAAGGAAACTAGAACAAGCTCACCCATTCTTCTCCCCTCCATGGCCGATTTCCATTGTACCTTCTTAGATTGTTGTGATGAAGAGTATGCCCTTAGATTTGATGAGCAAGTTCTATAACGCCTAGTCCTAAGCAAAACTTTGAAGGATTTCTTAAATATTGTTGCACAAGAAAATTAATTCTAAAATGCAAGTAGCTAAGATGACAAATACAAAAGCTATTAAGTGATAATAATAAGAAATAATAATAAGAGATTGCAATTATTAAGAGATGTCAAAAATGAGGACAAGATTGCCATTTTATAGAAAATGCAATCTTGAACGAACGGATGAGATGAGAGATTGAGAAAATGCCCTAGAATCAATGATCAAGATTCAAAATGACAACTCTCAATTAGGGTTAGGGTAAAATTCTCAAATGTGTGGAAAAGATTTAATTTAGGAATTTAAATCAATGATGGAGAATAAATATGACATTGATATGAAATTAGTAAAAATCATAATATAAGAAGATATGATTTTTAGAAAATCAGTAATTTTGGCAATTACTTGATTTGTAGAAGAATATTTTCATTTTGAATTAAATTAATTCAAAATATGGATTTTGTGAGATAATAAGTAATTGATTTAAAATTAATTACTAAAAGAAGAATCAGATAACCATGTGAGACATTTTTAAATAATTTTTTTTATTTAAAAAGATGGAAGTGTCACTTAAAGCAATTAAATAATTAGGAATAATTATTTAATTTAGAAGAAGTAGTTAATTAATTAAATAAATTAATAAATCTATTTAATTAAAAGAGGATTTTGGGATTAGTGACATATTAAATAAATATATTACTTAATAATCAAGAGGACATTAATGATAAAGACTAATTAAATAAATGAGACTTTATTTAATTATGAGATGACTTTGATAATTAGTGACACATTAAATAAATAAATAAGATTTATTTATTAATAATCATAAAGAATAGAAAATCATGAATTAGTCAAATAATTATGCATTATTCAATTAATAGTTGAAGGTGGGTTAGAAACATAATTAAAATGTCATAATTATGCTAGGACAAAAGGTGGTAAAATATTGCTTGTAGGATTAGGTCATATTTTATGTGTCTACATTTGCCCCTCTTTTTCATAATGCAGTTTATCGCATTATGGAAAAGAAATAAAATACAAAATATGCCCCAGCAAAGGTATGGAGTACCTATGCCCCCTTGGGAAAATTTTTGAATTTCGACCCAGGGTTAGAGAAATTTGGAAAGTGCCCCCGATTAATTCAATTAATGGCCAAAGGAACAATGGCATGATCAGATCCGACAATGAAGGATGCTAAGCTAGCCAAAATGCCAAAGAAGGACGATCAAAGGAGCCTCTAATACAAACCTACTAGGTTGAAACCCTAATTTTCAGCCTATAAATAGGTTGAAAAAGCAAAACCAAGCATCATTTGCTCATTTGCTATATAAAATTTTTACAGATCAGAGCCTAAAATGACAATGGTGATTCCTATGAAAGACCACCGTGGATACCACATGCGGACTTTCTGACAACCCGAGAGCGTAGAGGCACCGGTAAGTACCCCATCCCACTTATAAATTTTCATTTTTTATGCATTAATGACTACTTGTGGGGGGTTAAACAAATGTGTTGCGATGCAAATTCCATCGCGTAAGCCACAATTGACTTTGCGTTCGATGCATTTGTTTGTGTCACAACACAAGTGTGTTGGGTAGTTAGGTTTTTTTGTCCAAGTTCGCATTTGCTTAGGTGAATGATGCAAACGTCAAAGTGTAATGCAAATACAAATTTTCACAATGCAACTACACTGTTGCGACACAATTGGCATTTCAAACGACATAATTGCCACATTGTGACACAATTGCCAAGTCAAGAGACACAAGCGCTTTACAATGACACAATTGTTTGTCAAATGACGCAATCGTTGTGTTCCTGCGCAATTGCTAGATAGGGCAATGCATTTGATTTATTGCGACACAACTGTCGAGTGCAGAGCCGCATATGATAAACTATGACGCATTTGTAGTCAACGTGACACATTTGTTGTTGACCAGGGTTGACCAATGTTTGACTTTGAACACACTTTAGTTTTCGATGTATTTTGATGTCAATAATGCTGACCCATGGGTGCTAACTCGTGTTTCTACATGTGCAGAGGCGATTAGTGTCGATTTACACATGTGAGTTTAGACCAGTGATGTATGCCTTTAGGGATCATTTGAGCAACAGGGAGAGACAGTGCCTGATGATACTCAGGTTATACTATGTCATTTTCATGCCCATTATTCGGGCGAATAGGGGTTTGCTAACACCCTTATATGAGAGGTGGCATTTAGAGACATGCTCCTTTCACCTACCTATAGGAGAGGTGATAGTTACCTTAGAGGATGTCTACTGCATTCTCTTGATCCCCATCAGCGGGGAGTGAGTTGTATATGACCCGCACCAAGGGCAACAGGCCCTGTTAGAGATGTATGAGCATTCTGGTGGTGTTAGGATAGGTATTGATGATTATGAGATTGGTTGGGATGTTGTAGCTAACCAGTTTCCATGGTGGGATGCCATGCTCATGTCACTGATTACTGGAGTGTTGATTCTGGATCATCGTGGCCATGGATTTTCGATTGGATGGGGCGAGGTGCTAGTTTGTATGTGGGGGCAGAGGATAGTTTTTGCTTGGGATCCCTACTTGTTGGCCATGTTATACCTCCAAGATCAAAGTATCAGCTACGGGACTACGCTCCTTATGATCTAGGCATGGGAGCGCATTCCCATTTTTCAGCCACCAGTACAGATAAAGTAGTTGGGCGATGGGATGCCATATGTCTACTTGTATGTGGGTTCAATCAGTTAGACTCATGTGGGGGATACCATTTATTGGCAACATCAGATTGACACCATGATCAATTTTTTCTGGAGGCCTTACAGAGATTGTGGTCAATGGCCAGATGAGGATGGATTTTTATCATTGTGCAGACAGTTTCGGTATTTGATTGGTTGCACAATTCAAAGCCAACAAATTATTGAGATGTACCTTCCCGATCGGGTACTATGATAGTTTGGGGAGAAGAAGGATTTTCCATTAGGCACCGCAAAGTATGCACGATCTTCCAGAGAGACCATATGGGGGCCACCTATATTAGTGACAGTGGCCAAGCAGAAGGTAGATGGTCTTGTTGTAGTTCAGTGGATGTGGAGGGGTAGCCCAGTAGATGCAGGTACATCTGCTGAGTTTGATACCTGGTGGCAGATTCACAGGCCTATTTTAGTGACAAATCCAGATGGTCCACCGCCTATAGATCGAAGATCAATTCTCCCATAGGTATGGAGGAGAGGCTGAGGTGGTAGGGATGGAGACAGAGATGGAAGAGGAGTCAGGGGGAGAGATGGAAGCAAGGGAGACAGAGGTAGGGATGGAGGCAAGGGGGATGGAGGTAGAGATGGAGGCAGAGGGGATGGAGGCAGAAGAGACAGGGATGATGGGGGTGGAAGGGGAGGAGGGGATGGGAGGGGTGTCAAGAGGAGGAGGGATAATAGAGGGCAGAGGCAGCCCAGGAGAGTCAGGAGGAGAGTGGGTGGTGCACCATTGTCACCATTTGAGAGGAGGGTGAGGAGGAGAGAATTTCCAATCGAAGGAGGTAGGGAGGAGCTCGAGAGGGGTGAGGAGGAGCGGAGGTGAGGGCTAAGGAAGTGGTCAGGGTGGAGGAGGTGGAGATTCCCGTGGGAGAGATCCAGTGTCAAATGATGTAATGTACCTATTTCAGTTGACCGTTGGCCTATTCCGGAGACCCGTAGGCTAATGGATGGTGAAATTAGGGTTTCCTAGTTTTGAGGAGGTTGTTGCTTGAGGTTCGGGATTCTGTTTGCGGATTCTTTCTGGGTTTTCAGAGAGCTTCGCAGTGATGTGTTTAGTTTGGCATTCCGGGCAACTTCGCGAATTTACTATTTTTAGTAAATTCTATTTTTGGCAGTGGACAGTTTGGGTTCAGTTCAGTTGGTCCTCTTCTTCAGTTGGTTCAGCTGGCACTTCAATTCTTGGCTTTGGGCGCATATTTCTTGGAGAGATAAGTATTTTCATTATAATATTATATTTTAATATTATACCCCTTGCCTAGCAGTACAACTTTAAGTTGTTTTTAAAAAAAGGGGGAACTTTGAGGGTCTAGGCGTCATGGAGAGATAAGTTATATCTTTTAAATGTCAAATATTGAGATGAAGAAAGGGACGCCTATTTGAGAGAATTGATTTTATTTTTAAAAAGAAAAAAGAAAGTGAAATATTTCATTGGTGAAAAAGGATGCCATTCTTTGGAGGGAAAAGGTGAATTTGAAATTAGGGTTTGGGCGCCTTCTGGGAGCTTCTAGATGTTTCTCTCTTGTCTATTTAATCAGGCCTCAGCTCTTCATTTGGCATCTTTTGTCTACTACACCGTTATGCTGCTGAATTGTCTTCAAGCACTCGCTTCGAGGAAAGCATTCCTCCTAGCATGGGCTCATCTTCTTGCTTGAAAGATAGCAACTAGTTGAGAGGTTAGCTTGTAATAGGTTTGAATTGCATTTCCAATTAATTCATTGCATTTTGGGAGTTCTAGTTTACATTTTCTGTCATATTTTGATGTTGCTGAATGTCATTGAGGACTGTAAGATTTTCTCATAGCTCATGAAATAAAAATGCTATCATTCTGGGTATTGAATCTATCAATTTGTTTATGAGGGGTGACCATTCTTGCCAATTTCCAGATTTTATTTGTGTCTCTTGGATTTTATAGAGGAAATTCGCCCTTGTAGCTGGGTCGTACCATCTTGAAGTACATTGAAGTTTGTGCAAAAATAAATAAGGCTTGTTTTGGGTGGTTTAGGGATTGCATCTTGGGTGCCTATATCAGTATAGTAATCTGCATTTGATTTCTCGTCAATAGGATGTGTTTAGAGTGAGTTATGTGCATTTTCGTGAGTGATTATGTTGCTATTCTACATTAAATCTGTCAAATCAGTCATACCAGATTTAAGTAAGTTTATTAGTTGTGCGAGGGGTTGATATTCAAAGAGTTTGTGATTGTAGAAGAGGGATCTTATCTTTTTATAGCTTTGGAAGTTCTTATTCTTATGATATTTGGCAAGCTCTCTAATTTGCTATAAGCTGAACAGTAGTACTATCAGCAATTCATTCCCTTCATTTTGAATTTACATGTAATCCCCACTGAATAAGTGGAAGAGGCTGGCTTGTCACCTATTTGCTTTCAGTTGAGTAGTTTAGGGATCCTCTGACCATATGCTCACCATCCATCGGCGCCATTCTTGGTTAGGGTTACATTCTGTCATCACACATTGATCCTTTGACCATATGCTCGCCATCACTCGGCGCCATTCTTGGTTAGAGTTCCTTCAGTTTGCATTGCATTGATCCTCTGACCATATGCTCGCCATCACTCAGCACCATTCTTGGTTAGAGTTTCTTCAGTTTGCATTGCATAGATCCTCTGACCAATGCTCACACCTTGCCCACATCGGGATCCTGGTGTACATTCTGGTTAGAGTTACTTTCCACAACGTTTTGGTTTGTGCTAACCTTAACGGGTGCATGTTGCATTGTAATCAATTGTGAAAAATCAAAAAAAAATTTGGTCTGGTTCATTACAGTGGTATCAGAGCCATGATTCTGCCAACCTGTGCCCAACAGTGATTCAGTGGTTAGATGAGTGACAGTGATTGCAGATACTACACCAGAGGTCAGGCCAGAAGACAACAGACACAGCTTCTACTAGTGCCAGAAGCAGATACTCTCTCAAAAGCCTTGAGAGAAATAGAAACAACAGTGGATAAGGGTAAAATAGTTGAGAACATGTTAGACAATCTTAGGCAGGCCATAGATGAGAAGGATGCAAGGATGGAAAAGAAGTTTGATGGAATGATTGAGATGATGTCTCGGTTACTTGCTCGGATCGACCAGCAAACTTCTCAGAACCATACTCCGAACCAAAACCATGCTACAAGAGAAAACAATGGAGTCAATGGAAACAATGGGAATAATGGGAACAATGGTAATGGAGGCAGTAGAACCATTGGACAGCATGATGCCATCTCTAGCGGATCATCCTCTAGACCGCTCTTTCCTACATTCACTCCGAGGGAAGAACAGCAAGTTGAAGCTACCATTCCTTTGGTAGATGATGCCAGGAAAGCCTACATGGAGTATGCTACCCTACCTCCTGATCTTAGAGACCAATGGTCCTTTGATCAATTCTTGAATCAGAGAAACAGAAGACACGGAGGAAGAGTTGATAATTGAGCTTATATGGCTCCTAGAACTAATTTTCATCAAGCCTTGGGGAAGGTAACATTGGCTCACTTCGATGGAAGTGATAAGTGTTTAGCAAGATCGTGAGTTCAAAAGTTAGACAACTACCTTTCACTTCATCCCATGCCAGAAGAAGATGCCATCAAGTTTGCAACACTTCATTTAGAGGGAGTTGCTCATGAGTGGTGGTACCATGGTTTGGTCACACTTGGCCATAACCTTATTCGAACCTATGGGGAATTCACCAACAAGCTGATTGAAAGGTTTGACACTAAGGATCCTGAAGTAAGATTTCATGAGCTTGCACAACTGAAGCAGCATGGCTCCTTGGATTCTTATATTGCTGATTTCCAGAGACTTTCTATGATGGTGCCCAACATCACCGAAAGAAGATTGGTTGTTTTGTTTTCTGAAGGTTTGGTCGAACCCTTGAAAGGGTGGGTGAAAGCTTTCGATCCACCAAGTCTTGATGAGGCAATCAAGAAGGCTCGTAGTATGGAGTTATCAGCCCCTAGGCCTAAATTTCCGCCTAAGCCTTTTGGCCATAAGAAGGATAAGAGACATTCTTCTAATCAGCACAAGAAGTTCCCACCTAAGTTGACTGAAGAGCAACGTGAACAGCTCAGAAAAGAGGGCAAGTGTTACACATGTTTAGAGCCTTGGACTAAGGGCCATAGATGTCCTGAAAGAGGGCATTATAATCAAATGGGAACATATTCTGATTATGAATCAGCATCTGATATGTCAGATCAGCAGTCTTATTTTGGGGACAGCGAAGATGAAAGAGCCACAGAAGAGTCCGATCATGAGCAAGGAGTTGGGGGCCCTATTGTCCAACTCTCTAGTTTCCAAAAGAATGAATCTTTTAAGGTTCGTGGGGGAGTTGGAGGTCATCGTATTGTGGCATTAATCGATACTAGTGCGACGCATAACTTCATTGACCAAGGTGTGGTTGCAAAGAGAGGTCTCAAAACCAAAGAATTTGAAGGCTTCAAAGTCATGTGGCTGATGGGTTTCATATTTCTTGCACCCGAAGAGTTCCTAACATGTCTTTGCAGTTGGAAAACTATGAAGTCAAAGATGACTTCTATGTGGTTACTATTGGTGACACAGATGCAGTTTTGGGCATACAATGGTTACGTTCACTTGGTGAAATCTCTCTCAATCTACAAACAATGGAGCTCAAGTTCCAATCTGATGGCAAGAGGGTTGTATTGAGAGGAATGTCCAATGGTGGTCCTCAAATAGTTTCATTTAAAAGGATGGAGAGGCTGATTAGACATGACCAAGTGGAGTGGGCTGCGGAATGCATGGTTCTTCCAGCTAGTCCAGTTGAGACAAAGAGGGAATACCCTCCAGATATTCAGTCAATACTCACCAAGAGGAGTAAGGTGTTTGCTGATCTACCTCCTGGGCCACCACTTGAAAGAGGAGCTGAGCATGTCATTGAGCTCAAAGAAGGTGCCAAACCTTTCATCACAACTCCTTATCGATACCCTAAGAAGCAAAAGGATGAAATTGAGAAGAACATAAAGGAACTTCTGGAGATGGGCTTCATTCACCCTAGCAAGAGTCCCTTTGCTTCAGCTGTGGTTCTCGTGAAGAAGAAGGATGGCACTATCCGCATGTGTGTGGATTACCGTGCCTTGAATCAAAGCTCAATAAAGAATCAGTATCCTATTCCTCGGATCGATGAGCTCATTGATGAGCTACATGGTGCTAAATTCTTCTCAAAAATTGATTTGAGATCGGGTTACTATCAAATCCGGATGAGAGGTTCAGATGTTGAGAAGACGGCATTCAGATGCCACTATGGTCATTTTGAGTTCCTAGTCATGCCCTTTGGGTTGACTAATGCTCCAGCCACTTTTCAGTCTTGCATGAACAAAGTTTTCCAGAAACAATTGAGGAAATTTGTGTTGATATTCTTTGATGATATTCTCATCTTCAGCAAGACATGGGAAGAACACCTCAAGCACTTGGAGGAAGTGCTTAGCATCCTTGAATCAGAAAGTTTGTTTGTGAAAGAATCCAAATGTGAATTTGGGATGAAGGAGCTGCTCTACCTTGGTCATATAATCAGCACTAATGGGGTGAAGGTTGATCTTGAAAAGATCAAGGCAATAGTAGATTGGCCACCTCCAGAAAATTTGACTCATTTGAAGGGATTCTTGGGTCTGTGTGGCTTCTACAGAAGATTCGTAAAGGGTTATTCTCAAAGTGCTGCTCCTCTTACTGACCTCACTAAAAAGGGGGCTTTCCTGTGGTCAGAAAAGGCTCAAAGTGTGTTTGATAAGTTCAAGAAAATCATGAGTTCTTGTCCAGTATTGGCCATACCTGATTTCTCCAAACCCTTCAAGTTATAGTGTGATGCATCAGGGGAAGGTATTGGGGCTGTTTTGATGCAGGATAAGCATCCTATCGTGTTTGAAAGTAGAAAATTAAGGGGGTTGAAAGAACCCATTCTATCTATGACAAAGAAATGCTTGCAATAATGCATGCATTAGCCAAGTTCAGACAATACCTAGTAGGGAGCAAATTCATGGTCAAGACTGATCACAATAGTCTCAAGCACTTCATGCATTAGAAAGATTTGAATGAAAGACATCAGAAGTGGGTGAGTAAGCTTCAAGCTTACGATTTCGACATCGAGTATGTCAAAGGGAAGAACAACATTGTGGTTGATGCTTTGTCCAGAAGGCCCCATTTGAGCTCATTGTGTGAGCTTACTGCTGATTGGAAGGAGTTGTTGCTTGCTGATTATGCCAAAAATCAGTTTCCAACCAGCGTTATTGAAGTTACATTTCATGATGAAAGGTACAAGGTAGTTGATGGGTTGATACACTACAAAGGAAGAATCTTCTTGGTGGCTGATTCTAAACTTAAGAAGAAGATTTTGATGACTTTTCATGACATCCCACTTGTTGGTCATCAAGGTTACTTCAAGACATATAGGCAGATTCGAGAGAGGTTCTCTTGGAAGGGGTTGAAAGATGATGTTCAATGTTACATCAAGGAGTGTAGCACTTGCCAAATGAACAAAAATGAGCACTCTCTTCCAGCTGGTCTACTGCAGCCACTTCCCATTCCAAACCAAAAATGGGAGACAATCTCGATGGATTTCATCACCGGATTGCCTAGGGCTCAAGGCAAAGACTGCATTTATGTTGTAGTTGACAAATTGACCAAGTTCGCTCATTTTTTTGCCATCACTAGCACATTTTCAGTAGCTCAAGTTGCAGATTTGTTCTTCCATGAAGTGTTTAGATTGCATGGGTTGCCTAAAAACATTGTGAGTGACAGGGACAGCAAGTTCCTAAGCACCTTTTGGCAGGAAATTTTTAGGATGAGTGGTACAGTGCTTACTCCAAGCACTAGCTATCATCCACAAACAGATGGTCAAACAGAGATTGTGAACAAATGGTTGGAGGGCTATCTCAGGAATTATGTCTCGAAACAGCAAAGAGCATGGGTGAAATGGCTCCACATGGGAGAATATTGCTACAACTCATCTTTCCACATGTCAATAAAGATGTCTCCATTCATGGCCCTCTATGGCTACGAGGCTCCCAGCTTTGTTGATTTGGTGTTTGGCGATAGCAGAGCTCCCCAAGCCAAGGATTGGTTGCAGCAAAGCCAAGATGTTTTGAAATCTTTGAAGGACAACCTTCAAATGGCACAAAATCAGTAGAAGATGTACGTTGATCAGCAGCGTGTTGAGTGCTCATTTGAGGTTGGTGATATGGTATATCTTTGGCTTTAGCCTTACAGACAGTCCACACTTAAGAAGAGTGGAGCTGAGAAGCTTAAACCACGCTTCTATGGACCATTCAAAGTTGTTAGGAAGGTTGGAGCAATGGCTTACGAGTTGGAACTACCTTCGAGTAGTAAGGTCCACAATGTCTTCCATGTGTCTCGCCTCAAAAAGGCACTTGGACACAATGTTGTGGCTTCATCACAGTTACCTCCTTTGGATGAAGAAGGGCAGTTGACATTGGTTCCAGAAGAGATTATTGATTCCAGAGAACGTTCCTTGAGGAGGAGAACAATCAAAGAGTATTTGGTGAACTGGAGGAATTTACCATTGGAGGATGCTACGTGGGAGAATGAGGAGATTCTACAACATCCAGACTTGTGATTGCTTGAGGGCAAGCAATCTTGGGGAGGGCAGACTGTAATGTCCCCTTCTCAGCTGTGACTGTTTCAGTTGACCGTTGGCCTATTCCGGAGACCCGTAGGCTACGCGGATGGTGAAATTAGGGTTTCCTAGTTTTGGGGAGGTTGTTGCTTGAGGTTCGGGATTCTGTTTGCGGATTCTTTCTGGGTTTTCAGAGAGCTTCGCAGTGATGTGTTCAATTTGGCATTCCGGGCAACTTCGCGAATTTACTATTTTTAGTAAATTCTATTTTTGGCAGTGGACAGTTTGGGTTCAGTTCAGTTGGTCCTCTTCTTCAGTTGGTTCAGCTGGCACTTCAATTCTTGGCTTTGGGCGCATATTTCTTGGAGAGATAAGTATTTTCATTATAATATTATATTTTAATATTATACCCCTTGCCTAGCAGTACAACTTTAAGTTGTTTTTTAAAAAAAGGGGGAACTTTGAGGGTCTAGGCATCATGGAGAGATAAGTTATATCTTTTAAATGTCAAATATTGAGATGAAGAAAGGGACGCCTATTTGAGAGAATTGATTTTATTTTAAAAAAAAAAAAGAAAGTGAAATATTTCATTGGTGAAAAAGGACGCCGTTCTTTGGAGGGAAAAGGTGAATTTGAAATTAGGGTTTGGGCGCCTTCTGGAAGCTTCTAGATGTTTCTCTCTTGTCTATTTAATCAGGCCTCAGCTCTTCATTTGGCATCTTTTGTCTACTACACCGTTATGCTGTTGAATTGTCTTCAGGCACTCGCTTCGAGGAAAGCATTCCTCCTAGCATGGGCTCATCTTCTTGCTTGAAAGATAGCAACTAGTTGAGAGGTTAGCTTGTAATAGATTTGAATTGCATTTCCAATTGAGTCATTGCATTTTGGGAGTTCTAGTTTACATTTTCTGTCATATTTTGATGTTGCTGAATGTCATTGAGGAATGTAAGATTTGCTCATAGCTCATGAAATAAAAATGCTATCATTCTGGGTATTGAATCTATCAATCTATTTATGAGGGGCGACCATTCTTGCCAATTTCCAGATTTTATTTGTGTCTCTTGGATTTTATAGAGGAAATTTGCCCTTGCAGCTGGGCCGTACCATCTTGAAGTACATTGAAGTTTGTGCAAAAATAAATAACTTGTTTTGGGTGGTTTAGGGATTGCATCTTGGGGGCCTATATCAGTATAGTAATCTGCATTTGATTTCTCGTCAATAGGATGTGTTTAGAGTGAGTTATGTGCATTTTCATGAGTGATTATGTTGTTGTTCTACATTAAATCTGTCAAATCAGTCATACCAGATTTAAGTAAGTTTATTAGTTGTGCGAGGGGTTGATATTCAAAGAGTTTGTGATTGTAGAAGAGGGATCTTATCTTGTTATAGCTTTGGAAGTTCTTATTCTTATGATATTTGGCAAACTCTCTAATTTGTTGTAAGCTGAACAGTAGTACTATCAGCAATTCATTCCCTTCATTTTGAATTTACATGTAATCCCCACTAAATAAGTGGAAGAGGCTAGCTTGCCACCTATTTGCTTTCAGTTGAGTAGTTTAGGGATCCTTTGACCATATGCTCACCATCCATCGGTGCCATTCTTGGTTAGGGTTACATTCTATCATCACGCATTGATCCTCTGACCATATGCTCGCCATCACTCGGCGCCATTCTTGGTTAGAGTTCCTTTAGTTTGCATTGCATTGATCCTCTGACCATATGCTCGCCATCACTCGGCACCATTCTTGGTTAGAGTTTCTTCAGTTTGCATTGCATAGATCCTCTGACCAATGCTCACACCTTGCCCACATCGGGATCCTAGTGTACATTCTAGTTAGAGTTACTTTCCGCAACGTTTTGGTTTGTGCTAACCTTAATGGGTGTGTGTTGCATTGTAATCAATTGTGAAAAATCAAAAAAAAATTTGGTCCGATTCATTACAAAGGAAAGCCTCTTGATATTGATGTGGAGGAGATTTGGGTAGAGGAGAGGGATGAGGAGAGAGATGAGGAGGAGGAGGAGGATGAGATAGACCAGAGACTGCGGGAGTAGATGATCACCAGGGATGAGGAGGGTGACAGGTCACCGATTTTGCCTGCAGATGCCACTATTGATTAGAGGATCATAGATCTTCAGAGCAGAATTGATGTGGCCTTGTCTCAGAACAAGGCCTTGGCAATAGAGTTAGAGGTCACCAGGGTGGAGAGAGATCAGGTCGTTAATCGATGACAGGAGGCAGACCGATGGGTGACAGAATTTTTCAAGTTGTGCACAGGACCGACAAGGGACATGGGCAGGAATCTAGCCAGGATGGCAAAGATCAGGGGGCAGTACAGGTTACTATATGAATTGGTTGTTCCCCAAAGAGATGAGAACCAAGTTTGTCTTGATCCTACAATAGGATTAGTAGTGGCACCTAGACACATAGAAGCAGCAGGTCACATAGTGGCAGTCATACTAGGTCACATAGTGGCAGTCATACTAGTGTTGGGGGGTCAACTTTGTTAGGGCAGTCATCAAGTCACAGGTCACATAGTTCTCACAGGAATTCATCAAGCCATAGCCATAGCTCAGAGCATGGGCACATATCAGTGTCATCAGGACACCAAGCAAAGAAGAGTCAACCTTTTTTACTGATCCCTTGGGATCTCAGAGTCACACTCAGGACAGTACTCCCATCCAGGTCACCTTCCACATGGTTGGTTAGCCACAACTACCTCGCAGTTCACCTCCATGAGATGAAGGAGGGACATCATAGGAATTTTTTTTTAGACACTTTCATATTTATATATTCGAGCCTGCGAGCTCCATTTTTGGGATACCATATGACTCTATCTGGTGACATTACATTTTTGAGATTATATATATGCGATGCAAGTTTTGATGTGGTCTATATGATTCTATGTGTTATGATGGTTTTTTTAGATGTTATGTGATTCTTTTATAATGCTATGAGATGTATGGATGTTATGCTTATGTTTATGAATGCAATTATGGATGTGGTTATGTATGTATGCATTGTACAATGTGATTATGATGTGATTATTTAATGAAAATGTTATTTATAATGCCTATATGTTGATGCAAATGATGGCTCATGATGGATGTAAATGATAGTGTTATGCCATATGAATTATGATATTTGATTTATGCAGATGTGAAATGTGAATATGAGATGTCCATATGATTATGTACACAACTTTTTTTTTTTTGGTATGTCACAGGATATCATCAGAGAATGAGAGAAGAGAAGACAAGGATGGATGTTAGTGTGAAGAGAGAGATGCATGTTAGTGTAGAAACACAAATCCTTCAAAGCTTTACTATAGTGCTATTCTAGTTTTTTCTCTTTAATCATCATTGGGCGAAAATGTCATGATTTTCAACAAACACTATGATATGATGTAGATCAATAGTGCGCAAGGTCAAACCATCACGTAGATCAACACTCGCAAACAAGGATGATCATGACTCATACGAGGAACATAATTGCCCCTAGTCATTTTGTCAAGACCAGCTGTCAGAAAAAATAGGCTAATCATGAGACGTCGTTGCTTATCTAAATCCTGATGCTAGGACATCCTTAAGAAAGTAGCCACATGATAGTAAAAATAGATAGGAAAATTATCGTGCTAAGTCATTGCTTTTTGAAATCTTGAAATTGGGACATCCTCGAGAAACTATTAACAAGGTGATTATAAAAGACAAGGATGATCATCATTATATGTCGTAGCTCCTATGCCAAAAGGAACTAATATCATGATAACCATCAAAGAGATAGATAAATTTTTCCAAGTGTTTTAATGTCAAGTGTTGCCAAATGTTGAGTGATATCAAATTCAGGAAGGACACATCTTGAATGACGTTGATATCCAAGAGATCAATTATCGGATTTAGGAGAATCCATCAAAATATCAGATGATGATGATGATGCTTAGGAAGGACACATCCAAAAGCATAAATAAATGACGAGAGTTTATTTTCAGAAGGATACATCTGAAGAAGAACCCCAAATTGTCAGGTTGAATTGTCTTGATAGAATTTGATTACATGTCATTGATGACATGCTGAATTGATGACACGATTGCCAATAGGATGCCCGCTTGAGATTCGATAGAAGATTTGCTTGATTTGAAGATAGTTTGATGTGTGTGAAAGTGTAGTGCCATGAACCCTAATGGACTGACCTAGTGTAGCCTCGGGGGCTCATCGGTTGATGGCCTTTCCTACGTCATGCACTTAGAGACCTCATAGTTTGACACGACCAATGACCTTTTCCAAAGAATAGAAGCTTGAATCATGATTTTATTTTGAAAAAACTAGAAATACTGACCTATGTAACAAATGTGTAGAGACAACGTAGTTCAGATGTGGAAAAAATATTGATTGACATGACTGAATGAATTGACCAAATAGACATTGAATTTGACTCTGTTTTTGGATTTTCTTAGGACATTTTAAAAAATTTAGATTATTTTTTTCAGGACGTTTTTCAAATTTTTAGGACTTTTTTAGATTTTTTAGGATTTTTTTCATGACTTCTTAAGAATGCGGGATCATGTGTGACACCCACTATAGTTACACAATAAAGGTCTTTCCCCTAGATAGATCGGGGATTACCCAAGTCCAATGATCTGGAGATAGCAAACATAAGGAAAAAGGCAAGGATATGCAAGGGATGATGTCAACCAAATGCTAAGCATAGCCAGAACAAACAGGACTTAGGACGAAGGTCGTGAATGTGTCAGGCTGTTGTGATTATGAAAAGTGGATAAAGGTCGATGAGAGTAACAGTAGATGGCGAAGCAATGATCGACTACACATAACGCCTATTTTCTAGGTTTTCACCATGGTACTTATCCAAAGCGCCTATTTCCCAGGTTTTCACTATTGGATGAATTTATTTCTTTTTACTTTTTTTGCCATTTTTTGAATATTTTTTTTGGTGTCACCAAGACACCTGTTTGTCAGGTTTTCATCTAGGGACGATTTTTTCTATTTTTTAGGTTTTTCAGCCAAGCTTTCTAATGCTATGTGTAGAAATTTCGCAGATGTAAGCTATTAATGGGTTATGTAAACTATTCTCCATAACCAATTAGCCTCAAAATTTCTAGGTTTTTCATGGTACGCCTGATTTATTGGGTTCTACATGAGGACCAAGTCACCGATTTAAAATTTTCTCACCATTACTCTTTTTTTATAGCTTCTGCAAAGATGATTTTGATATGCTTGCAAATGCATTAAGGCATTTTGTCATCTTTCTTGTAACATTTCTAGGTCATGTAGGTGAGACTTCCTATACTCTTCATCATCAATCATTCCTTTCAAGGAGACTCAAAGAGAAGGAGTTTTGACCTCGATGGGCAATATGGGCTCAGATCCATAAACTAGGGAAAATGGAGTGGCTCCAGTGGGGGTACGAATGCTGGTATGATAGGCCCATAAAGCAAGATTAAGTAATAGATGCCAATCTCAACTAGCGTCATTGACCGTCTTCTTGAGTATGAGAAGAATTATTTTATTTGATGCCTCAGCTTGGTCATTACCTTATGGGTAATATGGGGTGGAGAAATGATGTTGGATGTGGAATCGATCACAGAGCTCATGAATGTCCTAATTTTTGAATGGACTCCCATTATTTGTAATGATGGATTGTGGGACACCATACTGGTAGATGATGTAATTTAGGATAAACTTGGATATTTTCTTACCGGTGATGTAAGTGAGAGGGATGGCTTCAATCCACTTAGTAAAATACTCAATGGCGGTTATTATGAATTTATGGTCGTTAGAGGAAGATGGATGGATCTTTCCCATGAGGTCGAGTCCCCATTGTGCGAAATCCCATGGAGAAGTGGTCGGTCTCAGTTCCTGTTTAGGTGTGTGAATTAGGTCACTATGCACCTAGCATTTCCGACATGTTTTGACAAACTAAAGAGCATATTTTTCTAATGTCGGCCAATAGTATCCAAGTCTGGTGACTTTTTGAGCTAATGTTGGACCACTCGAATGAGATCTACATATACCCTCATGTACTTCTTGTAAAAAAATTTGGGCTTCATCAGTGTCGAGACAGCGAAGAAGGGTGTTATCAAAGCCACGGCGGTATAGGGTGTCATTGATGATGGTGTGTCTAGTAGCTTTTCGGATAAAGGACTTTCTTTGGTTGTTGGAAAGGTTGGGTGGTAGGGTTTGGGACTTAAGATAATTATAGATGTCTTGGTTCCAAGGCGAACTGGGACCAATAATTTCATAAACCATTTTTATCTCTGGGATATCATATGCAGGCATCAACAGCTGTTCCACTAAGAACTAAAATTGTGACACATTTTTAGGGATATCTAAGAGAGATCCAATCGTATTCATTGCATTAGCTACCTTATTTTGTGTCCTTGGGATTTGTTCAAAATAAATCATTTTGAAATATGTCATGAAACTATCCACCATTCGTTTGTAGGGAAGCAACTTCTCATCTTTTATTTCATAATCATCATTGACTTGGTTGATGACTAACTGAGAATCCCTAAATACGAGCAACGTCTGAATTTTCTATTTAATTGCTATCTTGAGACCTATGACCAATGCCTCATATTCTACAATGTTATTAGTACAAGGGAAGGCGATCCAAAGTGATTTAGGAATTGAATCCCCTTGTGGTGTGATAAACAAGATACCAGCTCCTGAGCCATGACCAGTGTGGGACCCATCAAAATATAGCTTCCATGTTAAGGCTGGTTCTGCATGAAAAATAGGTATATGTGTAGGATTATCATGGAAAAAATAGGCCGTTAAGTGGCAAAAAATTCAAAAATATCAGAGTTAGGAAACTTGACATAAAAATTTGAATACATTATCTATATTATTTCAAAAATATGTAAGAATAGAATCTGTAGCAAATTGAATGTAGTTTCTAAACATTTGGGTTTTTTTTAAAAAAAACCTATTTGGTAAAAATTTAAAATTTCAATGCAATAGCACTTAAATTCTAGGGAAAAAATAAGTAAGTGTTTTTCTAACCACCCTAACCACAATAAAATGATAATTATTTGTTATAAGATTTTATATATAACTAGACGAATCATGTGTCTATGTGATACATATTTTTTTGTAATTTTTTTCCAAGTAAATAATTAATTATGATTTTTTTATTACAACTTTTTAAAAATATAAAAACTCATATGTCTAACCACCTTAACTTGGTCAAAACTTCATCAAATTCAAAAAAAAAATGAATCCTATTAAATTCAAAGCATAGAATGTGACGCATGTTTTGGATTCAAAAAATGTGATACCGTTCGAAAGTTATAGATGTTTTTCAATCAGCCTATCAATAAGGACTTTAGTCGTAATTCAAATACAAAATGAATAATAATTATTTCTTAAATTCAAAGTAAGACATAATTTATATTGGTGAAAATTTGAGAATCTCCTTTAAAACCCCTTTTTGTTTCATCAATTTTGGGTAAAAAAAATGTCATCAACCACATATGCATCATATGGCCACTTTTTGGCCCATCATGATCCTGGACATACCCATAGACTCATCAGGAAAATCAGTTATCAGCGGATGAGTGGCTTGGATCGGTGCATCTGCAAGTTGATCTTCTATTACTTGACCTTTTATTGCCTTGCACTCAACATATTGTATGTCATACTCGCTCAATATCATGACCCACTTTGCCAAGCGGCCTGTCAATGTTGCCTGACTTAGGAGATACTTTAGTGGATCAATCTTGGTGACCAGGTGTGTTTGGTGGCTCAGCATGTAATGTCTTAGTTTATGTTTCACAAAGACAACTACAAGGCATGCACGTTCAATGGTTGTATAGTTCAACTCATATCCTATCAGTGTGCGACTGATATAGTATATGGATCTTTCTTTTTCCTCATTGTCATTTTGTGCTAATAATGCCCCCAGTGCATTTGTAGTTGCAGAGACATACATGATCAATGGCTTTCCTTCAATGGGCGGCATCAAAACAGGTGGTTTCAATAGATATTCTTTAATTTTTTCAAAGGCTATGTGGCATTTTTCCATCCATACAAAGGGAATAATTTTGCATAGCAGATATTGAAATGGTTGGCACTTGTTTATCAATTGTGTGATGAAATGATGGATGGACTATAGTCTGCCCTAAAGTGTTCTCAACTCACTGATTCCTTTTGGTGGAGGCATGTCTAGAGTTGCTTTGATTTTTGTAGGATCAACCTCAATGCCTCGTCGTGAAACTATGTATCCCAAAATCTTTCCTAAAGTGACTCCAAAGACATATTTTTTTGGATTCAAATGAACGTTGTAATCCTCTAGCCATCTAAAAAAAATTCCAAAACTTTGAGATGATCTTTTTGTGTCAAATATTTTGCCAATAGGTCATCCACATAATCTTCCATTAGGGTATGCATCATGTCATGAAATATTTTTTTCATAGCTCTTTGGTATGTGGCACCTGCATTCTTTAAGCCAAAAGGCATGACATTCCAATAGTATGTTCCCCATGGGCAGGTGAATGTCATTTTGTGATGATCATCTATTGCAATTCGGATTTGGTTATAACTCGAGAAACCATCCATGAGAGATAGCATCTTGTACCGTACCATGAGATCAACAATCATTTCTATATTTGGTAATAGGAAATCATCCTTTGGGCAAGCCTTATTCAAATCTCTAAACTTGTGCAGATACGGATTTTTTCGTTTGGCTTTGTGATAGGGACAATGTTGGATATCTAGTCAGCATAATCTATTGATCTTATAAATATAGCATCCAGTAACTTCTTTAGTTCAAACTTTACCAGTAGTGCAATATGTGGATGCATTTTTCACAACTTTTGTTTGACTAGTTTGATATTTGGAATTAGCGGAAGATGATGTAATACCAATTCTAGATCTAGGCCTGGCATGTCAGCATATAACCATGCGAAGTTAACCTTCCTTTTTGTGAAGAATTTTTGGAACTCAGGTTTTTCTTCATCTGTTAATGATGTGGCCAGGAGAACCATTTTTGGATTCTCTGGTGTGGCTATATTTACTTCGATGGTGTCTTCGATGAGCATTGCTGATTTTTCCTGCGTCATGGGAAGAAAGTCTAATTCTCCATCCTTAGGTGCCTCAGAGAGGTTTTCACCTTCAGATACATCCTTTATTTTTACAATTTTGTTGTCAGAAGGTACCTTGTGGTTTTCACCTAAAGACATTTCTTATTTTTTCTTATTACTTGCATTTTTGTGATTGGAGGATTGTGCAATCTCCTCGAAGTAAGTTGCATAGTCTAGGTCAATGGAAATCTTGTTTTGTGATCACCCCATGGTATTCCTTCTTGGAGCCCCATGAATTCTGCTATTGCCTCATCATTTTGAAAGATGTACATCACTGGTGGATCTTGTTGGTCCCAATCAATTAGTTGTGGGTTAACAAGGGGAATCCCATCGCCAGTGTTGGTAAAAGATGGTGAAGATGCAGAAAGTGTGCAAATTGATGCTGCAAGTGTGAAGGAAAAGTTGTCAGTTTCAATTTCCATGTCAGATGCAATGGATGGACCATACTCCGATTCCGATGAGTTGAACTCAAATTCTTAATAGGGCACAAAATTATCAGCATCGTGATTACTGGATGGACAGTGGGCTCAGATAATTTAGGCTCATGGGTGCACTCAAGAATGCGGTGTGATATTTTAGGTATTGCCGAGGACACCTTATGTTCTTCTAGATCCCAAGGAATGCTTACCCATTCCTTTTTTTTGGAATGTCAGTCAATGGGATCAATATTGTACTCTTGTCAGAATCGTTCTTCAAAAGGGAGTTGACCAAGGTCTAGGAATAGTTCATCAATATCATAGTCACTTAGGGTTTTCTCAGATCCCCATTCCCATTCATTAGAGTCAGTTTCGATAAGGGATTCTCCGTGTGCCTTGACACTTTCTGGATCCATTACGTCCTCACTTGAAATTTCATAGGTACGTCAATCGTCAATTCTGAGTTGGTCAAACCCTAGCCCTATGTACCTTGGTCTTACAAATATGATAATAGGTTCCCTCCTTCCATTGTTTTCCTTTCCAAGACTGCTTGTGCCATCAAAATCTAGGGCCTTGCATATATCATAACCTTTTCCATAGAGATGCACTGGTAGTGGAGGAAACTCTTCTAGGTCTTTGTAGATCTAGTTAGCTATTTCAATGATGACTTCATTACCCATATCCCCCCATAGTGTGAAAATACTTTTAGGTGGAACCTTGAAAGTTGTTTTGGGCTTGACTATGAAACATGGTCTACCATAGACTTTAGGCAGCTTAGGTATTGTGGTGATACAGTAAGTCGTATTTAGTTTGAATTCTCCATAGCCCAGGTCTTGGATTTGAGGGTCTTTACTTGGTATGGAGGCTGAAGAAGATGGTGTGGTAGAATTTGGTGGGATGGATGATTTGATGAGTGTAGATGGTTCAATATATTTGGAAGAGGTGGAAGTTGAGGCTTCTCGATTGATGGGTACCTAGTGCTCAACAGTGGCTCACAGATTGGTACAGTATTGAAATGGACCAGGATCTCTTGGGATAGTGATTTCAGTACCATCAAAAGGGAATTTTAGGCATTGGTGGTATGTAGAAGGAATGGCCTTTAGAGCATGAATCCAGGGGTGACCAAGTAAGATATTGTAATGTATGTCATGATCCAGGACTTGGCATGTTGTATCTATGATATCCAGTCCCACCCGGAGTGGAATTGTAATGATACCTTTAGAAGCATGTTCTTCATCATCGTATACCTTGATGACAATGCTCTTGGTAGCATCTACACATGCATCAGAGAATCCAAGAGCTTTAACCAATTTTAAAGATAATATGTTCAATCATACTCCGCCATCTACTAAGACTCATTTAGCCTTATGTTTGTGGACAAAAACCTCAATATGAAGGGCATCATTATGAGATGCTTTGGGCGAGGAGTAGTCACTATCCGAGAAGGTAATGTGATGAGGTGAATTCAGATATCCGACCATAGTTTCAAAATGGTTGGCATCAATCTTGGTTGGGATGGATGACTCTTGCAAGACTTTACTCAAGATGGCCTTATGTGTCGGTGAGATATAGAGCAATTCGAGAATGGATATTTGAGCTGGTGTTTTATTCAATTTCTCAATAAGGTTGAGCTCTGGTTTAGGGTTTGACTATTTGGCAGATGGACTAGATATGGTGATTTTAGGCTGACATGTAGAAGGATCTAGGATAGTGACCTTGCCTTTACATGTGGTGGAATTGGCTTCTGGGGCCTTTTTAATGGTAATAGTATTACCACACTCATCTTCATCAGCAATGCAAAGATTGTTAATAATGGTACCTCTGAGATAATTGTAGGCAGGACGAATGTTATTTTAGGCATGAAGGATGTGATTGGCTTGACTATTGTTATTCTTCATGCCAGATGAGGAGGGTTTACTATGATACTATCATGGGTTCTTTTTGATAGTATGATCCGCATTAGATGTAAATGATTGACCACCTAACTCAATGGTGTGGTTTTCAATAAGTTCTTGTACCATATTTCAGAACTGATGATAAGAGGAAGTTTTATGCACTTTGACATGGTGGTAATCACAAAATGCACTACATCCCACCATGATGGCTTGAACTAACCAAGGTCATATGGTTTAGGTTCTTTCAGCATTATGACTCTATTTTGGAGAAGTTTCTTCAAGACAATTTCGATAGGTTCACCCAAAGGGGTATATGTGCATTTTTGGAATTGTCGTGGCTGATGCAATTTCCTTTGATTAGCTTGAGCAGGATTACTTTGAATAGAATTGGTAGTTGGTGTTGGTGTAGTTATAGGTGCATTTTTAGTTTGTACTCTTTTGATGGTGAGTACATGACTTGTTGTATTTACGGTTTTTGCATCGACCACACTGTCATTGGTAATGTGTTTGTTCTTAACCCAATATTTGGTTTTGTCATTGGAGCTACTTGGGTTATTATTTGTGGTGGTTTTGATGGTTTTGCCACTATATTTTAGTTCACCTTTTACGATCAAGGCTTTCTCAAGTTGAACGCCCTTTTCAACAAGGTCAACAAAGGTGGTGCAACAATGGACTTGTAAGCCATGCCTTAGCGGTCCTAGGAGAGTTTTTACAAACATGGTGGCTTTCTCCTTTTCAGGTATTTCTATCGGACATTTCTTTGCTAAGGTTCTCCATCTTTGAAAAAATGGGATAAAATTCTCTCTTTTATCCTCTTGGGTAAGTCTGCATAAGGAGGCAATGTTGATATCTATGTCAATGTTATAGGCATTTCATCCCATGTTTTGATTCCTTTAAGCAATAGTGAGAACCATTCCAGTGCATGACCTGCGAGACTTCTAGAAAAAATTCTCATGAGATATGTTTGCTCATATGCAATATCCATGCAACTAGTGGTGAATTCTCTTATGTGTTCAATAGGGTTCATTTTTCCTTTGTATTTAGGAAAGTGAGGTACCACATATCCATGAGGAAATGGTGACATATACAAGGTTGTATTGAATGGATATGGACACAAGTCGTGACATGTAAGACTTTTTGTTGGATTGTTGCAAGGTCTCCAAGTTTGAAGAGTAGCGAGTTGGAGTGTGAGTGCTTCCATAATTGGGTTGTTCGTAGCATCACACATGTTGGTGATAGGGATGGCTTGAGTTCCCACCTGTTGTGATGAGATGTGTTGATTTGGAATTGGTTTTCAGTGGACATAATGAGTGCTTTGATTGTGCGGTTTTTGGAAATTAGTGTTTTGATGAGGGATGTGCTTCTATGTATGAACTTGAGAGGAATAAGTGGGGATATGAGATCCTGCCATGTTGGATTGAATTTGAGGACCTTGTTTAATTTGAACATGTTGATGCCCAAATGGAGTGAAAGATTGGGTGCCTTGATTACCTTGCCCAAATAAGAAATTGTGGCCATGAGGAATTTTGGTGTTTTGGCTCACAGGAATGTTGTTATTAACCTATGAGGAATTAGGTTGGGTGCCTTGAGTGAGAACTCTTCATTTATTTCTCCCAACAGGGTCAGATGAGTTAGTTTCCATAGCACTTGAAGAACCTAATAATAGGTTTTCTGATGTACCCATGGAACTAGATGGAGTTTCAAAGGGATTTGAGGTGGTTGCACCCATTGTTTGTGAAGGGATGGAAGATTTTTTGGGGGGGATGGATTGTGTTGTGGTGTTGATTTGGGTAGATGATCCCCCAATATATTTTGTGTTGGTTGTGGTGGTAGTATGACCAAGGGAGGTAGCATTGATGGTGTTGATGATATTTTGTGAAGAAGCTCCCATGGAAGGATTATGTGATGGGGGATTGGGGGATGTTTCTCTAAGAGTGTTAAGATCAAATCCCTTTAGTAACTTAGCCCCTTTGTCAAGGAGCATAGCTAGGGATCTGGAGGATTCATTTAAGACTACTTCTTCCACAAAAGCAACAACTTTTGGGTGTTGGGTAATAGCTAATATGTCTTATTCAAAGACTTTCCCATTTGAGTCTCTATGGATAAATTTTTCAAAATTATCTTATGAAGAGAATGGGATGTTCATCTCACTGAAAGGATTGATATTGGAATTTACCATGTTATAAGAAGGATTGTTCATGTCATTAGGGAAGGAATCCATGCTAGTTATGAAACCAAGAAAGTTGGTGTCTTGTCCAAAGGAATCCATGAGTCTTTTCTTTTTTTTTAATCTAGTTTCAACCATAAAAGTTTTTCTCAACTTTGGGATGATGTTGGAGAATGATCTAAATATGCCACTATGTTTTTGGGTTTTCCAAGATTTTAGGAATATTATGAAATGGAAATGAGACCAAAATGAGGCTAAAGATTTGTGAATGCAAATGGTGTGACACTAAAATGGAGATGCTAAATGTTATGCAACTAAAGGGAGCCTAAGATGTACTCACAATTGAGAAATCTAAGGAGATGAATACTTGAGAAAACCAAGTGTTGGCAATGCTTCAGGTTTGGAAAATCAATGGACCATGAAAGGACTAAAAGAGGACAAAGTGAAGTTTCCACACTAGACTATTGAGTGGGAGATAATTCATAAAAGATTTGACTAAATGACAATGGGTGATTGGGTCCAATTATAACCTACTATTGAATGCAAAGTTTTGACAATGGATGCTAAGAGTCTACTCCTAAAATCTACAAAGACAAGTGTCTAAGGAGATGGTAGAGTTAACAATGCAACTAATGGAATGGGAATGGGACCCTATTTTGATCCTAAAAATAATGGTATCTATAATGCAATGTTTAAGGGAAGTTGAGAAATTCAGTGTCTAGTTTAAATAGTAACAGTGAAGGAAGACTTGATGTAATTCTGGAAAAGACAAATTTTGGATTTCAATTTTGACAATGGGAAGATGGTTGTGAAGTTTTTTGTTAGAGTAAAGGTATTAACTTAATTATGTTGATTAAGTTACCTTTATTCCCTTCTTAAGATTTCACGTTAGTTTGCATAAAGTGACATTTAATAATTATATTAATTATTAAATGTTCTCCTATTATGGCTTCTATTAGGGTTTTTCCTATTAGGGTTTTATTAGGGTTTGCATGATCTCTTTTTTATAAGGATTGATCCCATTGTATTTCATATCAATTCATTCTCTCATTCTCTTTGATATATATATTTTCAGTTTTCAGAGAACCCTTGCTTGTTTGTCTCCATCTCTTCTTTTGTGACAAGTTATTTGCATGTAGGTGATCTTTGGGGTTTGTAAAGTTGTATTTTCTCAACTCCTACATGGTATCAGAGCTCCAGACCTACTGCTTCCTATTCTTGTTTTGAAGATTTTTGGAGGTTCAAGGGTTTGGGGTTTATTTTTTTGATCCAGGGCATACCTAAAATTTTGAAGCATTTTCAGCTCAAACAGACCTTGCCATTGCATCTGCAGTGGTCCCAAACCCCTAAATCGACTGTTCTTTCGTCCATTTTGGACAAAGTCGAATTTTAGGGCAAATTTTTTTTGCAAGTACAGTCGTATGACCATCATCTACGCGCGGATCCATAAAAATACCTAGTAAAAAAATATATTATTTTTTTCAGCATATTGTTCATCCGCTTTTTTTGAGGAAAAAAAAAAACATTTTTTAATGTTATTTTGATTTTTTTTATCAAAAAAAAAAGCAAATTTTTAAAAGCCTTTTAACAGTTTGCTTAGGCCGCACCACATGTAGGTGGGTACCCTGCGCAGGGTACTGCGCAAGTCCATACCTGTGCAAACCTGCGCAGGCCTGCACCCTCATATGGTGCGGTGGGGGTGGGCCCACGTGCCTCCCCCACCAAACTTTTTTTTCAAATTTTTTTTATTAAAAAAAAAAAATTGTAATATTTTTTTTTATTTTTAAAAAAAACAATTTTTTCATGTATAAGTCCAATCGCACTTTTACGGTGACGGTCGTTTGGCCGTCAAATTTAACCCTATCTTTTTGCTGCGATGGGTGTATGACCGTAAAATTTAACCGGATGCTGGCTTTTTTCCCTCTTTGGAGTTGTTTTATTCCAGAGGCCGTAACTTGGGCATACGATATCATTTTTTGGCAAACGAGATATCATCGGAAAGCTAGTTTTTCTCATATTTCTAGATGTGTGGGTTTCATCACTTTTTTTTTTGTTGGTGCATTCTACAGCTAGTTGAAGACAAAGGGGCTATTTTTCAGTCTCAATCTCATAACTTTTGATCAGTTTCTTCATTTTTCGCAATCTCAGCGGTGTTGGAACCGCATTTCAGAGCTCTTTAGTTTCATCTATGCAATTTTTCCAGATTTCACTCCAGATATATTTTATTCAGTTATTTGTGTTTTCACACTCTGGTGGATTACCTAGACATATTTTCTCTTGGAAACTTTTTGTTTGCATGAGATGCTTTGTTTTTTGCTATTCTTCATGTATTTCCAGCATTTTTTCCTTTGAGGGAATTTTGAGCATCATTTGTAACCTATCTTTTATGTAAATGCACTGAGATAAAGTGCCACACTATTGTACATGCATTTTTGGGGATTTTGCACATAAAGTTGTGCCATATTTTGTACTCGCACTGTTATTATAAAGTGCCATGAGGGGTTGTGTAGTTTACCTTTTTTTTTACATCACCTCTTTGTCTGGTGAGTATCCCTCCATGACGACAATGAATCCATACCATGGGGGGTTGTGTAGTTTTCCTTTGTTTTCCATCACACCTTTTTCCGGTGAGTGTCCCTCCATGATGACCATGGATCCATATGATTCCATCCTCATGCATGTGTGATTTTTTTTGTGCACCACTTTTTCAGTTGCAGGTGCTTTCTTGTGCACTTTCTGATGTTGTTTCTTCTTCCTCATGCACTACAGCATGTTACACATCATTTTAGTGGATCTGTTAGGCCCTCCCAGTTTAGCATTATGGGGGGGTTATTATATTGTTTGTGCTAATTCTTCCTTGGTTTCACCTTGGAAGGAATCTTCCATTCTCAGTTGATCAGTGTTTCAGACTATTGGTTCTTGTGCCATCTGTATCTTCATTCCAGGTGTTTGGATTTGTTTGCCATCTAATTCGATTAGTGTTGTATGGGCACTTATACAGATTCTTGTCTTCTTGTTCCTGATCATCCTATCTTCAATAGAGGTTCTTTAGTACCATAGCAATCATCTTTTGACAGTTGTTTGCAGCTTCTTCTATTTCGATGATTTTCTTCTTGGCTTTCTGCATCTCTTTTTGGAGTAGAGCTTTTTCCCATGAGGTTTTCTCTATTTCTCCTCTTAATAGAGATTTGGTTGTATTTGAGTACCTGATCTGGCCTAGTTATCGGGACCCATGTTTACCTTCTTGCATTGTAGTTACCTTTGCTTTCTTGCATTTGTTTGTAGTTGCATTGTTTCTCATCTTAAGGGGGGTGTTAGAGTAAAGGTCTTAACTTAATTATGTTGATTAAGTTACCTTTATTCCCTTTTTAAGATTTCACGTTAGTTTGCATAAAGTGACATTTAATAATTATATTAATTATTAAATATTCTCTTATTAGGGCTTCTATTAGGGTTTTTCATATTAGGGTTTTATTAGGGCTTGCATGATCTCCTTTTTATAAGGATTGATCCCATTGTATTTCATATCAATTCATTCTCTCATTCTCTTTGATATATACATTTTCAATTTTCAGAGAACCCTTGCTTGTTTGTCTCCATCTCTTCTTTTGTGATAGGTTATTTGCATGCAGGTGATCTTCGGGGTTTGTGAAGTTGTATTTTCTCAACTCCTACATTTTTTACAAATGCATTGCAGTGAATGCAGCATGACAGAGAAAATGTGGCTCAAAATGGTGAATGTGGTTCCGGAACTGGCAAATGCGACTCAGAATAGCGAATGTAGTTTGATACTGGTGAATGCGGCTTAGAAAGACGAATGTGATGCAATATTTTCAAATGCAGCTCATCAAAGCGATTGTGGCTTAGGATGTTTCAAATTCGGCTCATCAGAGTGATTGCGGCTCAAGATATGACATGTGGTTTGACAGAGCATTTGCGTTGCAGGAAGCAATTTTGGATAAAGAATTTTTTGCAGATTTACTAGTGTTGACTCTAATTTTATCAAGTTTGATGTTCAGGGGTGGAATTTTTTTGAAAATAGTTTGGCAAACACTTGGTGTCATAAAAATTAAAAATCAACCACATTAAAGACATTGACAAAATCTTAGGGCTACAAGGACAGTATTATTATGGATCTTGCAAACCGCATATCCTTAGCAAATGAATTCAGAAGCTTGGCCCCATGGGCTCCCCCTTATAGTGCACTCACTTCTCAGGGAAACCAAGCTTCAAACCTCCATGAAACTCTCATGGAAGATTGATCATTTCTACTAAGAACTGCGCAGGTGCGGGTGCCTTTGCAACGACCGTTGTTGCACCAAAGAATAGAAGGTTTTTGGTTTTCTAGCATAAAGGATTTAATTCAGGCACTCGTTCAAAAGGCCACACAAGAGGAATTATCATCCCAGTCTGC
Organism: Sequoiadendron giganteum; assembly: GCA_007115665.2. NCBI lineage: Eukaryota > Viridiplantae > Streptophyta > Pinopsida > Cupressales > Cupressaceae > Sequoiadendron > Sequoiadendron giganteum. The sequence goes on from CM021101.1 coordinate 668,650,007, forward strand.
AGAGGTTACGCTCTACAAGTTTCAATGCACCACAAGGGTACTGGGGAGTCAATTGCTAGTCCACAGGAAGTTCTGTAATGTTAATATTCCCTTAACATTCGAATTTATATACCGGTTGGGCACCGCTTAGTTTTAGTGCATTCCTGCTTTGAGTCACTTTGTGATTAGTAATTTTTCTCACCAAAGTAGGCCCAAGATCTAAGGCTCAACAAAAGAGAGCCAACATATTCATAGTTCAATCAATCTTTGCTAAGAAACAAAGAGAGAGCACATGAATATGCTAACTCACACTCGCATGTTGTTCATTTTAAATCCAAAATCAAATGTGTTGACAAACATAAAAAGAATTGATTTCATTTTATCCGTTTGTAGTGTTTGTTAGACAAGGGGGTTCATTTTAACCATTTGTACTATTTTCTAACTAAGACTTAATTTTAAACCCCATGTAAAAAAAATTGTATTGTTCTTTTTAGCCTTATGCACTTGCATGTTTGTTCATTTTATCTCATGAGCGAAATGCAAGTTGTGAAATGAAATGAAAGAAACAATTAAGCAAGTTGTGAAATGAAATAAAAGAATAAATTAATCATATTGGGTTAGACTCCAGCTTGACACACGCTACAAGGAACAAATTAGTAACCCAAAATGTTTAATCTAGACTTATAAAAATCTGACAAAATATGAAAAAGAGAAAATAGAAACACTTTTTCTTTTACTAGTCAGCTGCATCACAACAGATCAAATGTGGCTCGGTATAGCATTTGCAGTTTGGAAGCTGGAAAATGTGGTGTGATAGGTCATATGCATCACTCTGGTTGTCAGATGCGGTGCAATAGATAAAATGTGTCATAAGAGAAGTCAAATGCGGCGCAATAGAGTGTTTGCATTGCATGACCTCTCAAATGCGGCATTTCATAACTTTACCTACAAAAAAAATCTAAAAGTCATACAAAAACCTACAAAAAACGTGTCAAAGAAACTTGTCGGGTTCACCAATGTAATGATGGTTTTCTGCAAGATAGATTAGGTTAGTTTCTAATGCATGCAATATTAAATAATCCAATCAAACAATGAAATGCATAGGAGAAAAATGGGAAAAGAAAGGAAACTAGAACAAGCTCACCCATTTTTCTCCCCTCCATGGCTGATTTCCATTGTACCTTCTTAGATTGTTGTGATGAAGAGTATGCCCTCAGATTTGATGAGAAAGTTCTATAATGCCTAGTTCTAAGTAAAAAATTTAAGGATTTCTTAAATATTGTTGCACAATAAAATTAATTTTAAAATGCAAGTAGCTAAGATGACAAATGCAAAAGATATTAAGCGATAATAATAAGAAATAATAATAAGAGATTGCAATTATTAAGAGATGTCAAAAATGAGGAAAAGATTGTCATTTTATAGAAAATGCAATCTTGAATGGACAGATGAGATGAGAGATTGAGAAAATGCCCTAGAATCAATGATCAAGATTCAAAATGACAACTCTCAATTAAGGTTAGGGTAAAATTCTCAAATGTGTGGACAAGATTTAATTTAGGAAATTAAATCAAGGGTGAAGAATAAACGTGACATTGAGATGAAATTAGTAAAAATCAGAAGATAAGAAGATGAGATTTTTAGAAAATCAGTCATTTTGGCAATTACTTGATTTGTAAAAGAATATTTCCATTTTGAATTAAATTAATTCAAAATATGGATTTTGTGAGATAGTAAGTAATTGATTTAGAATTAATTACTAAAAGAAGAATCAGTTAACCATGTCAGACATTTTTAAATAGATTGTTTTATTTAAAAAGATGGAAGTGTCACATAAAGAATTTAAATAATTAGGAATAATTATTTAATTTAGAAGAAGTAGTTAATTAAATTAATTAATTAATAAATCTATTTAATTAAAAGAGGATTTAGGGATTAGTGACATATTAAATAAATATTTTTAAATTTATTTATTTAATAATCAAGAGGACATTAATGATAAAAACTAATTAAATAAATGAGACTTTATTTAATTATGAGACGACTTTGATAATTAGTGACACATTAAATAAATAAATAAGATTTATTTATTTAATAATCATAAAAAATAGAAAATCATGAATTAATTAAATAATTTTGCATTATTCAATTAATAGTTGAAGGTGGATTAGAAACATAATTAAAATGTCATAATTATGCTAGGATGAAAGGTGGTAAAATATTGCTTAGAGGCTTAGGTCATTTTTATGTGTCTACATTACCTGGTTATAGCCCAAAAAACCATCAAGCAATGAAAACATCTTTTATCCGGCCATGGTATGTAAGATCTACTCCATTGACGGCAAAGGGTAGTGGTATTTTAGCAAAGCTTTATTAAAACCTTGGAAATCAACACAAAGCCTAATGTTTCCATTCTTCTTCTCAACCGGTACCAGATAAGACACCCAAGTAGAGTGCTTAGTTGGATATATTATTCTTGACTCAATCAATTTGGTGAGCTCATGTGCCATCAATGCCTTGACCTTTGGATTGATTAAAGTTTACTTTTGTCGGATGAGATTTGATCCTTCCACCAATTCAATGGTAAGTTGAATTATGCCTGGATCGTACTCTCTAAGATCCTCATAGGTCCAAGCTACAACTCCATCATATCTAGAACACATATCCCTTAGCCTTTCCTTATCTTCATGTGGAATATCCCTTTTGACTTTTAGCTTTCTACCATTTCCGACATCGAGCTCTTCATAATCCCTTGCATCCAGAGTGAACCTTTGTATACCGTTTCTTACATCTTCATAGTCAAAAATATTTTTGAGGGAGATTAAACCTCAAGGGATCTTATTTCCTTTTAACTAGATAACTTCCTCTTCAAGAGATTCTTCTTTTGGCTACGAATAGTCGGAAGTTCCTTCTAACTTTTGTATGAAGGAGGTGATTTGAATATCATCTTCAAACACTTGCTAGTTTTTATCATTGTTAGGGATTACTGGTTAGATGATGATATGTACTACATTCTACTTTGTTGTCGAATTGGGAACTAGTTCAAATTTTAACATATTGAAGCCATTCAATCAACGACACTATTTTGAGATTTAGGAATGACTTACACATTAAAATATTCAAATATCTCAATCAAACATTATACCCGATGTCTATATGACTTCTTTATTATATTATTTGCAGCCACTTGCCCATGGACCTAGCTCACAACCAGCTCTGAATCTTTGAATGCTTTCATCCTCTTTATGCCCATTCGATTGGAAAGAATCAAACCGTTGATCAAGGCTTTATATTCTACGTCATTTTTTGAGCATGAGAACTGAAAATGAAACTCCTTGAGGGTCTTTGATCTTGTCGAGGACACTAATTAGACTCATGCCCTAGAACAATATTTTCATTTGGCATCGGCAGAGTATAAGGTCCATAGCTGGTTGTCTTTTGGATCATCATATTCCTCCCGATTCTTTATCAATTTTGGGTAGACCTGATCTTCATTCAAGATCACGTATGTGCCCATTCCCATGGCATGAAAATTGTTGAATGGGTCATATTCGGTGAATTTTTTGAGGAGGACCTCCTCTTCAGGAGTCTGATCACTCATGTCTTCTTTGTCTTCTAGCGTCTCCACACAATACCTCTCCCTTTTTGAGAAGGAGGTGTGTGCTTCTTTAAAACATAGGACTGCATTGTCTATTGTGTGTTCTAGATGAAAAGATTCAAATAGGATTTTTATCTTCACCCCATGCTTGGAACTTAATATCAGATGGGACCAATTGAGTGCCAAGTATCCATCAAGATTTGTAGTGAAATATCTTGAAAGAGACATCCTAAAAATTGGGCGAATTTCTATCACCACTACTTCTTGTCAAGTTGTTTGGCTTGGGTATGAGAAGAGGGTTAAAGACAAATCTTTTATCCGACCAATGATCGAAACCTTCTTTCCATCCAATTGCATGATTCTTTTCTCAAGGGACTCATACCTAAGCTTCAAGGAATAGGCCAGTTTCTTTGGCATGAATATTGTACTAGCTCCTGAATCAATCATATTATTATGCAAAAGTTTATCTCCCACAATTAGTGTTAAAAATAAGGGTGTGGGCTTCAACATGCTTATCTCTTTCTCTTTTGTATTTCATGTGTCATTTGTAAGTTGCAACTTTTGGGGCTTGAGGTTCCAATGCGGGTTCTATATCTTTACTTTGGTCTCAAGGCAGAATTGCATTCGTTTGTGGTATTTTTTATTCATTCTTCAATGCTTCCTAAAGCAATGTCTTTTGTTCTAGAATGGATATGACATCCCATAGGGATATGTTGGTAGGCGCCTTCTTCAATTGTTCCACCATATTGAGCATCTCAACTAGCTGGACCTTGGTCTTGAATGGTGGCATTTCCCTTGGCTTCAGAGTAAAATGATCCATCATGAATAGGCTTGCATCCTATCCAAATCCTTCACTATCAATGGTGGAATCCACTACTACTAAGTAGGTCGGTCACTCACCTACGGGGCCTGCTTTCCTTGTAGCAGTGGTTGCCATGGCTAAGGATGAGGTGGAGAATGTTGCACATATTCTCCAGTGAACCTTCTTTTGGATATCATGTTGTAGTCTGACTACACTTGTGGAGAACTATTCGTCAGAGCTTCATTTGTGAATACCGCATCTTCTTCCTCCATCCATGAAAATAGAACTTGGTTTGGTGCGATATCCAATTCTTGCTCCAAGGAAATTCCTTGCATTTTTTCTTTGAAGCATCCATTTTCCATTTTCGGAAACTCATATCCTTTTGCATTTGGAATTTTACCTTTGTTCCTTTGTTTCACTATCTTCTATTGCATATTTCCTCTCAAACAATTTCAGGGCATGTGAGTGTCACTACATGAGAAGCACCATACATTCTCATCTTCTACTAGATTGTTCTAGCCTAGGATTATTTCCTTACTTTGGCTATCCTTGACCATCTGTAGCATCATGGTGACCAAAACTATCTAGTTTGCGCATGTCGCTTGTTGACCTCTGTGACTCGAGGGTTCTTGGTATGCATTGTGATGATAAGATAGCATTCATCCCTGATAGGTTTGAGTGGCTTTATTTGGAGGTGTCTCTTACTGCTTCTTGATGAGATCTAACTTGTTAGCAAAATACTACATGAGGCTCTTCATATCAATGATGTCCACTGCTTTAGAAGAAGAACTTGACATGCTTGGTTGTGGGGTGGGGTACACATACATGGATTGTGGTGGATTTGAAGTTGTCACTTATGGAGTAGAAGTGCTCAAAGCAGCTTCTTCCCAAGGACCACTGAATATTTTTGCAAATACAGGCAGCAGAGGTTGTGGAGGAAGCTTTCTTGCATCGATTAAAATATTCTTTGTGTGCATAGACAACTCATATATGTCGGGTAAGGTATCTCCTCTCATAGAGGTTATCATCACCATGATATTTTAATTGAAGGCCTTCAAGTAGAACATAAATTCCATCGCAGCTAGGGATAAGGTGGTCACAAGGATCCTCTACCAAGTTTTGTGAAACCCGATGTTGAAGTTTCTATTGGCTTCCTACGGGGCTCTTTTGATGGTGATTAATTGTTGTAGCAGCAAAGAACAATCTACCTTCTCCAAAAAGTATTCTAATAAAATTTCTCTCAGTTGATCCCATGACTAGATAGAACCAAAGGTCAAAGATCAATACCAATCTTGACCCTTTCCTTTGAAGGAGGTTGCCAATAGTCTTAGAGAAATATTTTCCTATGCGATGTTATGTACCCTTCATACCTCTGCTATATCTTAGAGGTGTTTAGAAGGAGTAAAGATTTTTGAAGTCCTCCCCGAGGAATTTTTTGATATCTTTGAGGGCATTAGCGAGTATGGTGGGCCATAAATCTGGGGGCGTAAGTGGTTATAGAGGACTACCACTATCCCAAGTTATGAAATTTCTAGGAGCACGAGTATGTACTTGAGCCATGGAGAATAGATTCATATGAATTGGGTAAACTGGTATTCTTATTTTGAAATTTTGGCCTTGAGGCAGATTAGATAAGGCTCTAGATTCTAGGCTCTTACTTCTCACTCTATTAATCCTTATAGGCGATATAGAACCTATAAGTCTTCTTCTCATAGGTACCGAAGAAGGTAACTAGGATTATTGGAAATATCCCATTAAGGATTCTCTTGTTTGGATTATGGGCATGAAACTTCCAATTTATTTCCTTGGCCTGATTTAACAAATATTTCAAAATTCTAATCAAACATTCAAAAAACTTGGATACCAGCAAGTGTGCCAAAAAAGAACTGTTGATCATCAAAGCTTGCACCTCTCCAACAACCTTATGGGAAATTTAGGGAGTGGGAAACCAATTTGTGCATCACTGAATACCTCTAGGATTTTTATAGAAAGTCAACTCTTCTCTAAGTTTGGGAAAAAAGGTAGAGGAAAATGTTGTTGGGGAAAGAGATGATTCATCTTAGAATGAAATATCTAAAAAAGCAATGCCTTATTGACTTTAATTTATTCAAATCACCTCAAATACACAAAATTACTATGCCATAAAGTGGAAACAGGCACAGTTGTTTCCCCATTAATCCTTCTAAGAAAAGTACATGCAGACAAATAACAAATTCAACACATACATAGATTCAAAACATAGAAACTAATAGCATGGAAGACAAATTAAAGAACACACAGATTTACGTGGGGAAAACCCTTTCAATTAAAAAACCCCACCCTCCAAAATATCCAGCCATTGTATTATTCAGCAACAAACAGATTTACAATACAATCTCAGGCTCATAGCCTTTACAAGAGTTACATCTTGTTTCATCTGGAGAATACAGGCAAAAACATAGATTTGTAGCTTGAACTGTTACAATGTCCTCACATGACATATAGTGAAGATTCATTTCATCTCACCAACCAACTCGATCAATCAGCCTTTCGGCTAATATAGCCTCACGCCCTCTAAGGTTCACATCTTCTTAGTTCTATGTGTCTCATTGTTCACGGCTACAATTCTTAAAGCATATTGTTCGAACACACAAACTCTGCTCTACTTGATCTAATCTCATCAATCATTCAATCACTAGTCGTTTGATCTCTAAACCACTAATCTACCGACCTTTGTGGTCCTATTCAACCAATGGCCATTAGGGTACTAATTATCCCATGAACAAGCTTCACCATCTCAGGTTGTGTGCACCACCCTTGCAACAGACATCAAGCCTCCCTGCAATAAATTTTCACTTTGATCAGACCCTCAAGGCAAGCACCCAAGCTTTTAGTCACTAGCCATTAATTTGCAACAATGATGTAAATCAGAAAATGAGATCGTGCCATGTGTCATGATGCCATTCATCCACTGCTTGACAGTCGAGAAGATTGATCAACCAAGCCCTAAATTCCATTGCTAGCCATTGGTCAAACTTTTGAAGTTAGGTGGTCAACAACACAACCGCAAGCCGAAGGAAAAGCCCTCAAGGTATGGCGGTTAGCCATTCAACCACCAACAACCAGCAAAAAAAATCCATGGTCAGGAGGAAACCACCTTCGCTAACACCAACCATCGCCATAGCTGGGCCTACCAAGACATGCGTCCACCACTCGTGGAGTTCTAGAGCATTAAAGAGGGAATCTCCAATATTCCCAGGAGTCCACCTGGAACCAGCATACGACACTGAAAAGTGTCCAAGACCCTCACACTCTGCATAAGTCTCTATCGAGACCCATAGATCCATGCATATGCCGTTGAAGCAGTTTCAGGGAATCAATAAAGTATCTGCCATATTCCCAAGGAGTTTCCCTGAAACAATGACATGTGGCCGAAACTGGCACACCCTGCATGAGTTACTCAGGACCCACCACGTGAGGTACAGGACTAGAAAACATCATTGATCAAGGTGACATGTGTCACATGTTGAGGCTATTTCGCTCACCCAAAAGGGATTCATTGGTACTTTTCTCAAAAGGGGTGTGGAACACGATGAGCACCATTGGATCAAATCCAATACAACCATAGATCAAGTTCATCACTTGGTCCTACTCCAGTTCAACGCATATCACCATATTGGTGGGACAAGAATTGTCACCTACCGATATGAGAACATTTTGCCGATAAAGCATGCCGCCAAGCTAGACCCATTGGGCCATCGTCGGAACACCCCTTGGAGTCTCGCCGACCAAACAGAGTCTCGGTGACAAGGAACAAAGTTGAACACATGAAGGTACCGAACCAACGTGCTACAAGCCAACAAGATTGAGGCACATTTTCCAACAATCTCCCACTTGACAATGACTTCTTGGCTTCCTCTAGAACCCAAACACAAGAATCTCATAAAATTGCTTTTGTGCTCCAACGAAGACACCTGCAACGACATCCAAGATGTCCATGAACACAGGAAATAGTTCCAACCATCCACCACAGTAAAAATAAAAGGAACAAGCCAAGGTGAAAATGCACCAGTCTCTGAAACACAAGCATTAGATCCTTTAGATAGCAAAGGGATCAAACTGCCACCACTCCACTGTGCTCACTAGTCATACAGAAGCAACACTGCAACATCTTCAAATCTCTCTAATCATGAACACAAACGTGAATTAATTCTCTAGAACAAGATAAAACATCAGCTAGAATAGCAACCAGGAAACTGATTGCTCCCATCCAACTAATCAAACCCACATGACTAAAAATAGAACCTATAGCACATGCCAATGCATCCAATCACCCATACCTCTAAGGTATCCACATCAGTAAACTCATGCCATCACATATCCACCCATCAACTATAGAATACAAGCACCATGTGCCAACTAGTCAAGAAGACCAAACACATCCAGGAGCCCCCATTGCATGGGAAATGTCCAGATGAATGAAAAACTAGAATGAGCACATTCAACACATCTCTTTGTTAACATTCCAGGAAAAAAGGCACCATCACAAGTGATCAAGGCATACCAAGTCTACTAACAACAACACATAGAAGAGAATAACCATGTAGTACCCAAGAACATACACATTCATATGCAAAAGTTGCAAACCAAACATGCCCTCCAACACACACTTCTAAAATCTAGCTATGTCAAGTATGATCTCCTTCACATCCCAAAGGAAAGCTTCTCAAAGAAAATAAAACTAGCCCATATAACTATCTCCTTCCAGTTCTCATCAAAAGATGACATAACACAGAAGCTTAAGGAGATAAACTATGTTGTCCACCTTCCACTATGAATCCTCTAGAACCTTAAAATAAAAATTCAAGATCCATATCTATGAAAAATAAAGCATAAAACACATCTAAAATATATCATGGGAAAATACCTCTCAAAAGAACTTCATTGCCAAGAAGACCAAGGAGTGGAAAAATAAAATTCTCCTCCAAGATATACAAGCCACTATGACTCATCCAAGAGCAATCTCCTCATTGATCTATGTTGAAATCATGTCCAACCAAGGTGTAGGCTACTCAAACTTTCAACTATAAACAACACCTTTCTCAAAAGGAATTTCAGCCTCACCTTATTCTCCATGTACCCATGAACACTTGCAATTGATCATCTCATGCTAAACTCCAATCCTGCATTACTACACTTAACATGAAGTTCTCAAGCATATGACCAATGTACTCAAAACACAAAATTACCAGACCACTTTCAAAGTCCCAAACATCTAAAACAGGAACTTATCATGACATAATGATCTAGTCATCCCCCTTAGGAGATATCATGCTTCAAGTGAACAAACTATGGTCTCAAAAGCAATGCAACATGCCAAAACTCTAATTCCCAACCAAGAGTATACATGACATCAAGCAAACAAACTCTAAACCAACATCACCTGTCAAGCACCACCAACACCTCAACCAAAAATCCCAAGAGTCCTCCATGGCTCTAGATGTTGCACATACTCAAGTAGTGTCCATGCAGATGCAAAAGAGCTCTTCTGCAACAACAGGATCTAAGAGTCCCTCCTAGTAACATCTGCAACACCAAAGAGGACTATTCACCGCCAAGTGATGAATCCATATTCATTGCTAAAGCTCCCACTAAACCATGACACCAAGCTTTCCAAGCATCATGACTAGACATCTACTAATCTGAAAAGCCTCCAAGTACAATCAATAACATGTCAATCTGATAACAATGCCAAGCAGCACCAAGATCTCCAAACCATGTAGACCACACCATCACTATCAAAATCTTACACTAACCAGTGTACCCAAGCCTTCGATGAAATCATGATACACACACTATAGGTCCCCATAATCGACTATTCAAGTACTCAACAGTGTCCTTCCTCTCATCTCAAAGCATCCATGTCAATGCACAAGTGGCCACAGACAAGGCCAACTAACAGATTTGCATCAACACTAAAACAACCTCATGGATATTGACAGTTCACTTCCTAGTTGTCCCATAGAAAACATGTAGGTAAAGACAACCCACAATATTCTCAACTCGTAGATCCAATCAATCAATCTTGCAAATCTATCATCACACTAGAAACTGCAAAACTAAGATCTCAAAGAGAACAACAATGTAGACAAACTTGACTCAAACACTAGATCAAAACCAAATCCGATTTGCCAATCATGTCCACAAATAAAGCACCATAGTCTAGAAAACCAACAAGCAACACCATAGGAATGTTGAGTGACAAATCACATACCAACACTCCCATGTAGAGAAGACATCACACCTCCTCAAACCATGTCGAACTACAACTATCTCATCCAGTCACACCCCAAAATCAAGGGTCTAGGAAATAGCCTAACAACAACTCCACATAACCACAAGTTTTCCTTGACCATGCAAAACCTACAAAAATAGTGTGTTTCCAAAACACCCATGCACATCCATGTCCATTGTACATCTGGATGACCCAAGAGTCTACACATAACCATAATGGCTAACCAAAAAATTAAAAGATAACATGAATATGCATCATAGACTTTTTATGAAAATCTATAGAAAACCCTTCAGAACTAAAAACATGAATCTGAGCCATGCAAGTACAAGGTACAGGTAGTATAGGAACTCCAAGCCCATTTCAGACCAATTCCAAAACCAAAACCATGCACAAGCATTTGAGAGAGCCAAGCTATTCAGAAGTTTTCAGACCACCCAAAGATCAAATTCATAGCCTTCATGTAATCAAGGTAACAAAGAACAACACCTTCAATGCTAAGTCAAAACACCCAGCACAAGCACAATACTCCATGGTTGAATAGCAGCCCAAACATTTCCATACCAATAGGGAGCCTCTCACATAGACACCCAATATGAACTACGCTCTGCTGCAACACAACCATAAGCATAAACTCACACCCCTTGCATCAAGATCATTCACTACCAAATAGGAGCCTCAAACCACATCATCACAATATGATTAACTCAAATTTATCCATATTCAATATCTTTCACGCTGCGTGTTGTCTCAAATGAGCAAGAACTTTCCCTCACCAAAGGATAAATCATCAGCTGACTCCTTCAAATCTCCTCAAGCTTGCTAGGCTAAGAAATATTTATAGAAGGAATCCACATAACCGAAACACCAGGAACTCTTACATGCAACAACATGAAAGCATAATAAAATCCCAAAAGAAGGCTCTAATACTACTTGTTGGGGAAAGAGATGGGTCATCTTAGAATGAAATATCTAAAACAACAGTGCCTTAGTGACTTTAATTTCTTCAAATCACCTCAAAGACACAAAAACACTATGCCATAAAGCGGAAACAGGCATAGTTGTTTCCCCATTAATCCTTCTGAGAAAATTACATGCAAACAAATAATAGATTCAACACATACATAGATTCAAAACATAAAAACTAACAACATGGAAAACAAACTAATAAACATATAGATTTACGTGGGGAAAACCCTCTCGAGTAAAAAACCCCACCCTCCAAAAGATCTAGCCATTGTATTATTCAGCAACAAACAAAGTTACAATAAAATCTTAGGGTCATAGCCTTTATAGAAGTTACATCTTGTTTCATCTAGAGAATACAGGAAACAACATAGATCTGAGACCTTGCACTATTACAATGTCCTCATGTGATGTACAATGAAGATTCATTTCATCTCTCTAGTCCACTTGATCAGTTAGCCTTTCGGCTAGTATAGCCTCATAGCCTCTTAGGTTCACATCTTCTTCACATCTTCTCAATTTTGTGTGTCTCAGTGTTCATGGTTACAATGCTTAGAGCATACCATTCAAACACACACACCCTTCTCTACTTGATTTCATCTCACCAATCATCTGATCACTAGTCGTTCAATCTTTGAACCACTGATCTACAAACCTCTGTCATCCTATTCAACAAATGACTATTAGGGTACTAATTATCCCACCGACAAGCTTCACCATCTCAGGTTGCATGCACCGCCCTTAAAGAAGATATTAAGTTTCCCTACAATAAATTTTCACTTTAATCAAACCCTCGAGACAAGTTCCCAAGCTTTTGATCACTAGTCGTTGATTTTTAACAGCGATGTAACTTAGTGAATGAGATCGTGCCACATGTTGTGGCACCATTCATTCACCGCTTGAATGTCGAGCAGATTGGTCAGCCAAGCCTTGAGCTCTATCAGTAGCCATTGGTCAAACCTCTGAGGTTTGGTTGTCAACAGCACAACCACAAGCCAAAGGCAAAGCCCTCAAGGTATGGTGGTTAGCCATCCAACCACCAACAACCAAAAAAAAAAAAATTGCGGTCAGGAGGAAACCGCCTTCGCTAACACCAAACATCATCGTAGTTGGGCCTACTGAGGCATGCGTCCACTGCTCGTTGATTTCAAGAGAATCAAGGAGGGAATCTCCAATATTCCCAAGAGTCCACCCAGAACCAGAATAAGACATTGACAAGTGTCCAAGACCCTCGCACTCCGCATAAGTCTCTATTGGGACCCATAGAGCCACGTCTATGTCATTGAAGCAGTTTCAGGGAATCAGTAAAGCATCAGCCATATTCCTAGGGAGTTTCCCTGAAAGAACAACATGTGGTCGAAGATGGGACACCCTTCATGAGTTACACAAGACCCACCACGCAAGGCATGGGACTAGCGAACACCATTGATCAAGCTGACAGGTGTCACATGTTGAGGCTATTTCGCTCGCCCAAAAAGGGTTCATCGATACTTACCTCAAAAGGGGTGTGGAACATGAGAGCACTTTCGGATCAAATCCAACATAGCTATAGATCAGGTTCACCACTTGGTCCTACTCCAGTTCAATGCATATCGGCATATCAGTGGGACAAGAATTGTCACCTACCGATATGAGATTGCTCTGCTGATAGAGCATGCTGCCAAGCCAGACCCATCGGGCCATCGTCGGAACACCCCTTGGAGTCCCGCCAACCAGATAGAGTCTTGGTGACAAGGAATAAAGTTGAACACATAAATTTCTCAGACCAACACGTTATAAGCCAGCAAGATTGAGGCACATTTTCTAACAAATGTAAATATAAAACATGAAAAATGGTGATGTGCCAACACTTTTACAACATTTTGAAACCCAATTATTTTCTATGAATGGTATATTAGACACAGAATGCCACAACCCTTCATTGTTGGGAAGAGAATGAAAAACAAAGGCTAATACGAGAACAATGTAGTCTTTCAAATCTCCCTACGAGAAGTGTTCATTAAGGTCTGATCAAGCATAAAATTTCCAAGAGTTAACAGAAAAGAATTCAAAAGTTACATAAACCCTTCCTCTTAATATACCATAACACAAAAACAATAACCCTTAAATAAAATAGAGAAGTTCAAGGACATAATCCAATTTCTACAGGATATTAGTTTATCATATAGGCTTATAGCATGAAAATAAACTAGTCAAACTATTTGAATTAAGCTTAACACAGTGTTTTATTCAGAATGAAAATATAAAGAAGGAACTTGAAAAAGGCCATATCATGCACAATTTCAAAATTTCTTCCAAACAGATCATACTTAAATATCAAATGAACTTTAAAACATAGGTTGGATGCCAATTTGACAATAGTTTGTGTTAAAACAATATAACATGCCAAAGAGAAGAATTTTTTTGCTAACTTCTAATGAAAATAATCCTATAACTAAGGAAAGCTAAAGAATTTATTTCCAAAAGGGAAAACTTCAAGAACCCTTTCTTTCTATTTCCACCTCTAATTTATAGTTGAAAAGAGAGAGAAAGGCTACCACCACCCAGAAGTAATTACTACCAGATGTTTGCACTTGATAGCTCATGATCCGATCATAGATCTTTAATTAAGTCACAAAAATAATTTCTCGTCAATTCTCAACTGCTACATTAATAACCCTTAGATATTTAGCAAATATTTCCCTCCATAAACACTCAGATCGTAGAAAACAACCTAGAAAAAGTCTTGTTGACCAAAAACATGGCTAGGTGGTGCCGACTCAAATTTTTATCCTAAAAACCAAAGGAAAAAGCATGCTCCAACAAACTCCAAAGAGAAAGCTCCTTAAAATCATAACCTACTCGCAGCGAAGAGATTATGTGTCAAGTGGGCAAGGATTTTCAGATTTGTGAAAATCATCCTTGAGAAAATCCATGTCAAGCTGATACATGTCCTGACTTTCTCCTGAAAGGAAAGTGATAAATAAAACCTATACAGTTACCACATGGCTCATTGTGCACCTTTCAAAACCATTTTTTCTCTCATGCACGAATCATCCCAAAGCCAAAAAAGAATAAAGCCGAAAATTAAAAAAGATTAAGGAAAAAATTTCTTCACAAGTATGCCACTCATTTTAGAGGATTTTAGCTTATTCTCTTATGATTTCACATGATAGGGGTTAATTAAATCTGAATCAATGGGAAATTGGAAGATTAGTTTGGAGTTTGTATTCCCAATGGAGACTCCTATTTTATTAACTAGTGACCAAAGCCAATTATATTTCTTGGGTCGTATTATGGACTAGCATTTGAAGCTTGTGTTTGTTTGGAAAAATTTATTGACAATGAAGGTCATTCTACTTATTTTAGGGAATAAATTTTTGGATTTATAGGAATGTTATCTAGTGAATACTAACATACTAGCCCATTTTGTTTCTTCACTTCTTGATCTTTGAGTTTCAAAGGATTTAGTGGGTCAACTAGCCCAATTATTATGTTTTCATTTTCTTGGGGATTTAGATGTTTCTCTCAATGTTGCATAGCTAGGAGTTGGTTTCCCACATCCATGGGATCTTTTTAACCTATTAGGGTTCCTCAATATTATTCATTTATGTTATATATCAAATATGTAGAACTCTTGGTTCACTGTGGTTGCACCTTGGTTGCTTATTGATTCCTTCACAAACTGTACTAGTTTGAGCTGATGGATGACTTTGATTGGCTTGAGGAGTTTGAAGCTTTTGAAGAATGATCACGGGATTTCTCTTGTTTTAGAAAACTCCCAAATAAGAAATTCTTAGGGTTCTTTTATGGGTTGGGTCTAGTTAATATGAAAAAAGGATATATGATACAACTGTGTTTGGTTATGATAGTGACACCTTCTATAAATATTTATAAATTTTGAAATTGTGAAAATGTACTATTTTAGGATTAACAAGATCTAAGCTTCGTTTAAGGACATTGTACTAAACATTATCTATGGTTTTGAAACTCTTACAATATTAAGGACAAAATATTAATCTATACTCTCTTTTCATATGGATTTTTTTCTTTTTTGAGAAAAATTATTTACACAATCAAATGATTATAATTTTGCAATTTATAGGTTTAATCCTAATGCTAGAGATTTGAAAGTCTTGGGTGATCCCACAAAGCTAGTTTACAATTTCTAGGAGATTCTGATTTTTGTTGAAATCACATATTTTTAGAAAATATAATTATTGAAGCCTTAAAAATTTCTATTTTAAGGATTCCAATTGAAGATATTTTGATCAAACCACCTTAGATTAAACCCCCTTGGATAGAACCCCGCTAGTTTTAAACCATACCTGCAACGGAGTCTCCTTTAAACCTATCAAAATGTTGATAAAAAATCACTTTTGATTTACCTTTTGGGGGATCAAATTAATTCATTTAAAATTGACTTCAAATTATCATGGTATTCCTTAGAATGAGCTATCCAATGAATATAATTTTAATATGTTTTGGTTTTATTATGTATGTATTTTTTTAGTTTTATTAAACATAGGTTTTTCACCAAAAATCAAGTTCTATGTTCTACACATGTGAAAAAATAGCAGATTATAAAAATAAAATTTTGAGAAATATGTTTAGGTTGGGTATTTATGTCCTTGACCCATTGAAAATAAAATGAAATTTGATACATACAAAAAAAATTATGTTGTATACAGTCCATCTATGTCTGAATTGTAATTGGTTTGACTTTGAAACTTGATTAAGGAAAAAATATTCAATAAAAAACTATAAAACCAAATGAAATTGCTAGATATCATAGTTAAAATCTAAATTCAAAAAAAATAGAATTTTATCCTTCATACAAAAAAATTTATGTTGTATACGGTGAGCGTCACTCCTTGAAAATGTTGTTTTTTATAAAAACTAGTTTTTGAGGGAGATGGAAAAATAAATGCAATTTGATTCCAAAAAAAAATATTTAGAGTCTATAGACAAAATGTCACAAATCACTAGTTTTCATCATCTTCAAATTCCTCACGGTTTAGCCACTATAGGATCTCGAAAGTGAAGATTTAGTTAAAAAAAATAGTTTGGTGTCCAGTTTGCCCAAAAATTGTAAACTAGTATTGTGGGATCACCCTCCCATATGTGGTTTTAATGTATACCTTGTTATTGACTGTTGTTCCAAGTGTTAAATTGTACCCAATTTTGATTACAAGGGTTGCACCCGTTTGTATTTTTAAAGTTAGAACTCTTATTATCGGACAAGAGCTTTGGTTCCAGTTATGCTATTTAGGTTCTAATTTGCAAAGAGGTCTTGGACCCCATGACGAATCATATTTAACATTTATTTTTTATTTTACACATTAATATTATGCCTCCCTTGTGTTTATTTTATAATTTGTTCCATTAGTTTTCTCATGATTATTCCACCTTAGGCATTTTTATGAAACGTTTGTTCCTCCTAGGGATGGCATAGACACAACCCTTGGCGCATGTGCAACATAATAGTTCCTATTACCTTTTTAAATTTACAATATGGGTCATTTATTTACTATTTATTTGTGTATTCTTGCTTTACCACAATTTGGAAAAAATCCCTCGTGATGGAAACTCTAGTTTTGCTAACTTGCACTAAGACTCAATCAGCATTTCTTAGGCCAATTTTTTACCATTGTTTAAAAGGCTTATTGAAGAACCCTAACTCCCTAACCCTTAATTCTATTAAAATGGTGTTAGGAAGGAGGTTTATGACCAACAGTGAGAGATATCAAGTGAATTCTAATATTACTTTGCACTTTGTATCTTCATTGTTGATTCTTCATGTGAGCAAGGAGATGATTTTTCAATTGAACCAACAACTTTTTAAGCCTATTTCCCTTCAAGGTTTGGTTTCGGTCGTAGACACTACTCAATTAGGTGAGGGAATCCCTCACTCTTGTGATTTTTCATTTTTTGGTCATATACTCGTCGCCCTACTTCCTTTTTTATCAAATGTTATTGATTTAGATTATTGGAAGCATCACCTTCATGCTAAAAATTCCTATGACTTTCTCAAACACTTATACCATCTTGTGCTTGTTCAATTCTATAAATTTATTGCACACTTCATTGCTTGTGAATCATAGGAGTCACCATTTCCATCTTTGTTTGGGCACTGTAAATAAAGGTGTATGTATTTGTTGAGTTTTTGTGTACGCTTAATAGATTAGCTTAGCTTTACCTACAATCATCATCTAAATATATATACTTTTAATCTTTCAGAACTTGAATTTGTTTGATTTAGTTGTATAAAATTTCATGGCATCTTAAGGCTTCTCTTGTAACAATTGTAATGATAATTTCTTGCCAATTTATTTGTGTTTTCCACTTTTCAAGGAAAGGTTGTTTTGATAATTTAACCACTTAATCTAGTCAAATATGTGTGTCTACATTATGCTTACAAGGTGCAAGATGTATGATGCTTTGAGATAAAAATATTTATGGTTATATTTGATGAAGGCTAATGATTGAATTATCTTATAGGAGGAAATATTGCCAAGGCTATTTTTCTAATGTACACTTGTTGGTTTGATGCTCATTGGTTACCAAGATTGATTGCCCTATGTCTTATAATTTTTTCACAGTTTGGGTTAATTTTCAAGTTCAATATACTTATTTGTATTTATAAGTTATTACTTATTGTTTCAAATATGAATCCATATCATTTTAGGTTAAGAAACACATACCTTTCTTGGAGTACAAGCCTTTTGAAATGTGAACCCTTACCTCGTGCTTGACCCCCTTACCTTCCTTGATTTCCTTAGTAGTGGTCAACCTTCTTCATTTATTTTCCTCCTAAATTATTGTTCCTAAGTATTTTCATGCCTTTGTCCTTGTTGTGATTACACAAAACTCTATTTGATTAATACCATGGTTTTCCAGTTTGTCTGGCACCCTATTTGCTTCCCTGTATACATGGCTAGCTGAAACAATCTATAGCTCTTCACAAAGCTCTTTAATCTTGTTGAATTTTAATTGAAGTTTCCATACTCCAATCTGGCCTTTAGTAATGGTGCTTACACATAATATTGAATCACATTTTATCTTTAATAATCTTAATCCTTTCTCTTTTTAGAGTAATAACCATTGTACAACACCTTTTTTTTTTGCATTGTTAGTTGATGGAGGTAGTTTAACTGATCTATATACAATTAGTGTTCCCCTCTCATCTTAGATAATACACCTAGCTCTTTCCAGTCTTGGGTTTCCCCTAGAAGTACCATCTATGTTTAATTTGAATATTCCTAACATAGGGGGATACCATTTAGCTTTTCCTTCTTTGTTTTTTTAAATTTCGAGGCGATTTGGAATAATGCTAGGATTTTCAAGACCCCCAATTCTTCATTAGGATTTTATCACAACATGTGAATTTGGTTTTCCTTTGTAACTTGATGCAATCATTCAACCATTCTATAAAATTCCTTTCAATGACTTGTGTGATTTCCTCAACTTTCATAGTTTTTTCCTAGAAGATTCTTTTATTTTGTTCTTTTCCAAATGTTCCAAATCAGAAATGAGGGTATTGTTTGTCATATTTTCCCCCACAAGGAATCCATTTTTAAATTGCGACAACTAATAAGTAATTTACTTAATTTATTATTCCTTGGGGTCATCCACCCCAATTTATTTTTTAACCAATCCCAGTAGTGTGCCACAAATGGATAATTTAGAAGTAGGTGATCCAAGTCTTCTTCATTCCTATGGCATAGTACACATCTTCTTGGCCCTACGAACCCTATCACTTTCAATCTTTCCCTTGTTAGTATTCTTCCATGCAGGGTTGTCCAAGTGAATGCCCCTACCATCGGGAGCACCCCTTTACCCTGAAATAATTTCTTGGGAGAATCACCCCTTTCTTGCCTAACTTGGATCTGGTAACCCAATTTCACCATGTATTTTCCTGATTTTTCTCCACACCAAATTATCTTGTTTTCTTGTGTGTTAAGACTTACCTTCCTCTCTTTCATTATTCCACCCAAAAAAAATTCTCTTTTCCCATTATTGATTTTCCATGTGATGTGGTTAGTTATTACATTTCTTGAGCTTTGCATAAAGTTCCAGATGTGAGAGTCATTTCTTGCATTTTCTATAGTCAATATCCCTCTAGGTTATGGGCTATCTAGGTACTTCTTTTGCATTATTTTACAACATATACATGAAGTATTATGATACATTTTCCACACTAACTTCTCTCCTAGGGTTGCATTTTGTAGTTTTAGGTTTCTTATGCTAGCTCCTCCCTCTTCCTAAGATCTACATAATATATCCCAATAAATTAGTGGGATTTTACGTTGTTCATTTGAGCCCTCCCACAAAAAGTGTTTAAGTATAATTTCTAACCCTAGTTATGCTTTAGATGTTAACTACATACATGAAATTTAGTATAATGTAATTTTTCTCTCTATCTTAGGGATTTGTTATTACATATTTCTATTACTTTCTCCCATAGTCCAGTCTAGCATATGCCCTTGAATAAAGGCACGCCTAGATATTTCTAGGGTAACACCTACGTTGTTAACGCAGTATTTTAGCAATACCTTTTTGTAAGGATTTCTTTGTGTGAAAGAAGTATATCTTGGATTTTTCCATATTTATTTGTTGACCTAAGATATTAATGTACTCTTGTAAGAAATTTCTTATATTTACTACCTCTTGGATGGTTGCTTCACCATATAACAATGTATCATCTACAAATTGTTGGTTGATAAGATCTTTTATCCCTTGTACAACTTGTACTCCTTTCCAAAGTACTTGTTCTTGCTTGGAATTAATATTACTATCAAGCGATTCAGCCATAATAACGAATAAAAAGGGGGAGATTGGGTCTCCTTTCCTTATCCCATTAGATATTTGGAAGAATCCACATGGGGCATTGTTAACCAATATTGAATATCTGGTTGAAGAGATACACTGGAAAATCATTTGCAACCATGCTTGGTCAAACTCAAACTTCTCCATGATTCTAATTACCATTTTCCATTTCACCTTATAATATTATTTTCATATGTCTAGATTTATCATCATAATTTTCTTTCTCTCTTTAATTATTATGTGAACAAATTCATTGGCTAAAATGATACTATCCACAATATCCCTTCCTAGAGTAAAACCACTTTAGTTTGGTGATATGATATTTCCCAATACCTTCTCAAGTTTGTTTGCTAAAGCTTTGGATAAGACTTTATATATGTTATTGTATAGTGAAATGGGATGGTAGTCTCCAAATTTCTCACATACTTCCTTCTTGGGGAGTAGCAATATCATAGTATTGTTCAAATATTTTACAAAAAAATTGTGTTTACTGAAGTCTTCTATTAATTCCCATATTTCATCTCAAAAAATGTGTCAACACTTCTAATAAAATAAGGTTGGATACCCATCAGTGTTGAATAAACCAAATACTAAGAGGGGGGTGAATCAGTATCCATAAAAATTTATTGAACAAACACCATTATTTCTTAAACTCAAAGAAAGGATAAGAGAAATAAAAAACATGAAATTCCACAACACAAGAATGCCAGATCTTACGTGGAAAACCCAATAAAGTAAAAACCATGGTGAGAATTAACTCATAATATATATAGATATATCAATACTGGCTCACTTTTAGATACAAAATCTCACTGCTTACAAGGACTTACTATGCCAAAAATGGAGGCTCACTGCCTATAGAAATTGTTTAAACAAAAATTGGCTAACCATCAAATTTGAACCAAGGAGCTACACCACATGTGCAAGTTCAGTTCCCTTGATGCTTAGAGTATTCACTTGAATGATCTCATACTAATCTTCAACCACTATTCAATACTTTTCTCATACAAACAATTCTTCTCTTTGCATTCGCATTCACTACACACATATATCACATACTCATAATTCCATCTCATCTTCTAACCATCTTGTACATATACCTGATATATTTGCATACATTGATTAGGTCGACTTCATATCAAGATAAATTTACCTATATCACGTAACATCATGTTAGATAGGATTAAATTAATACAAAAATTCAATCTCAAAAACTAATGCTAGTGTATCACCCAATCATATGAATATCTAAGAATACTGTATCTTCCACCATTATAATCCTTTGCCCAAAATGATAGATCATATTAATTATTGGAAGAAATATGTGGACCAACATACCAGAGATACTGGATCAAATACCAGATAGGATAAGCATGATTTGCACACTGGTACAGGGTACTGGACCAACATGGTGACATAAATGACAATATATGACAAACTTCCAACAATCTCCCCCTTTGTCATTGATGGAAACATATGCAAAAAGTCCGATTCAAAATTCTCTAAAAAAATTCTTAAAAAAACCTTCTCCCTCTTACCAAAACCTTTCCAAAACTCTCCCCCTTTGACATCAATGGAAAATGGCACCAACAACATGAAAACATGGTGACATCCAATATTTTAAGATTTTCATTCAAAATTTCAAAAAATTTCAAGCATCTAATTTCTTAGACCAGAAAGATTGTTTTCACCTTAAATACCTTTTGTACCTTTCTTTGATCACGGGATGCAATCTCTTCCACTCTGGTACTATAGAATCTATTCTTATGCATACACTTTCCAATACAACCAGCAGTGTGAAGGAGGATGACCAATTTGTGGATGAGAATTTTTCTCATAGTCTTCTACATCAGAGAGTATTTCGGAAAGATGATCTAACCAAGCCTCAACAATCTCCTTAAGGAGCTAGAAGGTTTTCACTACATAATCCCTTTTCCTCTATACAATGATCATTTCTACTTGAATTTCAACAATTCTCAACCTTTGCTTTCCTTCTTTGTCTTCAAAAAATATCAAATTTGTTTCCAATGTTGTTCACTTCAGATTTTATTGCTTCAATTCTACTTCAAAAGTTATCAATTGTAGCAGGCCATCAAAGATAATACTTGTATATGTCTGACATTTCTTTTATGCATTTTTTTATCTCTACGATTAGTTTAGATAATCTTTTCTTTGCTTTAGAACATCTCTTTTCAACTAGAGCTTCCAATTTACATCCTCCTGGACCTTCAAGAAACATTATCTCTTCAACTATTTCAACTAAATTTTTAGGTAAAGAATCAGAAATAGTAGATACATCAATACCTTTATGAAGTAGATATTCAACTAAAGCATCATCAATTTTAATTTTGTCAATTGGTGAGGTTGTACTCCACACATCAACAATTTTCTTCATTTTCCCTTTTATTAACATGGACCAGATTCCTTCTAGATCTGATGATTCTGATCCAGACAGAGATTCTTCTTCTTCTTTCTTTTCTTTAGGGATAACAATGAAATTTTTAGAGAGAATTTCTTTTCTTCAATTCCGGAGGGGAATCACTAGTGACCACTTCCAATTCTTTTGTTCCAAAGGAAGAGCCTTCCTCGAATTGACTTAACCTAGTTTCACCAGAGCTTGTTACATTCTACAATGATAAGAAAAAGTACTTTCACGCACTTGATTTATCCTCCAAGCTTTCCAAGTGCCTATATATCTATTTTGCAATGGGAATCTCGGATTCCCACTCAACATCTTTCTTTCCTGGTAGTGATTTCAAAAAATAAAGTACCAAACATATAATAAAGGACCCAAAACAAAATGGGTATCCTTCTCCCAGTGACATTTGTATGTTCTCAATGAGATTTTCAAGAATTAGCTTACACAGATCAAATTGTTTGTTCTCTTTCACCATTTTATGTGCCAAATAAACTACAATGGCTGAAGTAGAGCTTTCTTGATTTCTGAAATAAATTTTATAGGAAATGTTTAATGCAACATACCTAACTAATCCATCACTAATATTACAATCAATAGTTCTCATGGGTCCTTGTCGACTCCTATCATTTCCTCTACTTCCTTGTATTTAATAGTCTTTCATCTAAGAAGTTCTCCAACATTGCACAGTCTGGTAACCGCTTTGATTGCTTCCTTAGAAATGAGATAAGGTTTTCCCAATACAATATTGCCATCCTTGAATTTTCTTAGAAGGGACAAGATAAATTATTTTTTAACAAACCAATGGAATTCTCCCCATACATCCAAATCTAGGATTTGTATGTTCCATAAATCATTCGGTTCCAACCCTAATTCCAACTCATTTATTTTTCGATGATCAAATTCATCCATCTCGACTCCTTTCAACTTTAGAGGGATATTCCCACTTGATCCTTTGTTATATATTTCCATCATAGCTCTTGAAATTTAACAATAAAATTATTCTATTACCTTCTTTTCTAGCCATGAGATAGGTAACCTTTCGTCACCTACTTCAAATATCCATAATTATTTCTTCAAAGGTCTTCAAATCACTTTGAAGAGCTTCAAGAGAGTTCCAAGTCACTCTACAAATCCTTGGAATGTATTTGATGATCAAAATAATTTGTGAAATTTCTTTTATATTCCATCATTTTTCCCTAACTCACATTAATTGCAAAAAGTTGACAAACTTCTCTTCCATTTATACTAAGAAACCATAATTTACTCTGCGAAAGAACATGCTTATGCATTTTCTTCTAGTTTATTATGCATCACTTTTGTCTTGTCATTCTTTACAACATACCCATGTGCCAGCACCTGACACACTGTATTTTTGGGGGTTTAATTGATTTTCTGATAAAGCTCCCCCTAAGACCATGCTAGGTCTAATTCCTAGAGGGTTCATCTACACTGGATGAAGGTACAGATGCATCAATAGACTCTGATCCTTCTTTATTTTTTCATATTTTTCTCATTTCTTGCTTAACTTCTTCCTTGTTAATCTTTTCCACCGTTTTATTATCTTCCACTGGAGCAAACTGCTTCCCTTTTCTATTTTTGCACACCTTTGAGATATGTCTTGGTTTCTTGCAATAGTAATATACTATATTTCTTTGACTTGATTGATTTCCATTTGTCCTAGTTTTGCATTGATTCACTTTATTTCCAAACATGTTACAGGTTAACAATATCCTTTAAATGGTTTATTCATCCTTTTTCCATTGAACCTATTCATCATCATCTTTATTGAGGATCTACACTCAACAACTTTATGTCCTATCTTCTTGCATGTATAACATTGTTTAGAGAAAGGACTAGAAAACTAATTCAACCTACTCCTACACTCAGTTACCTTATGAAAAAACTTATTACATGAAAAAAAAACACCATTGAATGAAGAGTAACTTTGTGCATTTGGTTGTCTGATAGGTGGCTTATTTCCAGAGTTTCCCTTTTGCTTTTCTTTGTCTTGATTAATTACAGGATTTGAGTTCTGCAATTTTCCATCATATTCATTACTTAAGCCACTTTTGTCTTTAGAAGGTTTCTATCCTTCTATTAGTTCATCAAGCTTGGTGAAGCTTCTCTTGAAGTCCTCTTCATAGATTTTTTCTTTCTCAGGTTCTCCTTTCAGATTCATCACTTCCTGTTCAAGCCTACAACAAACATCAGCTTTGTTTTGCATCACTATTTTTAAACATTCTTCAACTTTCTTCTTTTCATCTATCTTTAATTTCAGTCTGATATTCTCATCATTTCCTTGTTTCAATTCCTCACTCAATTTTTTGTATCTTTCTTTAAATTTCTTTAATTGCTCTTTCAATTTTCTAACACATTCATTTGCTTCATCAAGATTCTCCTTCAGGTCGCTGTTTTCAATTTCAGCCTCGTCAAGATCTTGAAGGGTATTCTAGAGATCTTCTTTATCCATTTTTTTAATCTACAAGATCTCCCTCAAGCTATTAAACTTCTCCAGAGGAAGCAAAGATCCGATACCAATTGTTGAATAAATTGGATATTAAGAGGGGGGTGAATCAGTATCTACACAAAGTTATTAAACAAACACCATTATTTCTTAAACTCAGAGAATAGATAAGAGAAATAACAAAAAATGAAACTCCACAACACAAGAACTCAAAATTTTATGTGGAAAACCCAATGAGGAAAAAACCACGGTGAGGATTAACTCACAATATATATAGTTATATCAATACCAGCTCACTGCCAGATACAAAAGCTCACTGCTTATAAGGACTTACTATAACTAAGGAAAAAATCTAAGTTAGCATGAAAACAAATGGCTTAAAACAAACCATACCTAAACAATGAAGCACAAAGGAGGAAAATAGCATAAAGAAAAGAATAATTTCACCAAATATCCTTCATGCCCTCCATGATTGACCTTCATTGCCCTTCTCCATTTTTTGCAAAATAATGTTTTCCCTTAGATTTTTGTGAGAAACTATGACTATGACAAGACCTAAGCAAATATTGAAGGATTTGATCTAAAATGCAAGTGTACTAAGATTTCTACAATCATGAAGAAGTGTGGAAGCCTAAATTATGAAGCATGAAGTGTGAGATGATGAAGTGATGAAGTCAGGAGATGATAAAAAAGTCCCCAAATGAGGTTGACATTTCCTTTTTATAAAAAAGTCTATTTTGGATGAATGGACAAGATTAAAATTTGAAAGATGTCCTCAAATCAAAGGTTGAAATTGAATGTGACAACCAACAATTAGGGTTAGGTCAAAGCTAAGTTAAAATTTAAAATGGAGGGCTTAGATTTGATTTTAGAAAAATCAAATCAAAGGTCAAGAATGCATGTGACAAGAAGATATTGGGCACAAAAAATAGGTTAGTGGAGAATCAAATAAGAATTTAAAATTATTTGATTCAAGAGGTGATGTTGACCTTTTGAATTAAAAATTAATTTAACTCAAAAGTGGTGGGGTCATGTGACAAAAGGAATCATTTTGAATTAAATAATGATTTAATTAAAAATTCAAGAGAGTGGACCAAATTAAATAAATAAAATTTATTTGATTTAGGAGAGAAAAGGTTGATGAATAATTAAATAATTAAAAATAATTATTTAATTATAGTGCAAAGTGGACAAAAATTAAATAAATAGGAATTTATTTAATTTTAAAAAGAAGAGGACTTAATTAGTGACATGATTAAATAAATAAAATTTATTTAATTAATCAAGGAAGGATATAGATAAAAAAAAATTAATTAATTAAATAATTAAAATTATTTAATTAATAGAAGAATTATGACTTTAGAAAATAATTAAATAATTAAAATTATTTAATTATCAAAGACAAAAGGGGAAATGATGGAGAATTTAGAAATCCCAAGCCTGGGACAATTTTTATGTGTCTACATTTTTCCCCTCTTTATCATAATGCAGTTTATTGCATTGTGACAAATAAAATTTTGTTCAAGATATGCCCCAGTGAAAAATAGGATGCGGAAGAATGACGAGGTAGCAATATGCCCCCTCAAGAGGACAGACAGATTTAGAGAACACAAGTGGGCACTCAAAATGGATGAAAGGACTAGAAGATGAGGAACAAAAGGATAGGTGAAAATAGACAAGGATGATGGGGATGTGGACTAGAAGAAATGTTAGAGCGAAAAAGAGGAATGGTATCATGGAGAAAGAAACCTTCAATATTTTTTCAAAGTAAAAATAGGTGTTGCATTAATCATCATTAGGTGGTAAAATTTTACAAATAGACAACAAACACCATGCTATGACATAGAAAAAGGTGTGCAAGGTCATCCACTTGCAAAACAGGTAGTCGCAGACAAGGAATATCCCAACTCGTACTAAAGGCCAAGTTGCCCTAGTATTTTTTCCAAGATAATCCACAAATAGAAGTCAAAGAAAAGAGTCATGAGACATCATCACTCCTCTAAATACTTCATGGTACATCCTCGAGGAAGCTAGTAGCCTGATTCAAAGACAAATTCCAAAATAAAGATAAGACAAAACAAGCCACCATGTCAACAACCAGTTAGAGTGTTTGCCAAGGTTTGATATGCAATTGACAAAGCCTCGTTTCAGGAAAGACGCATCCTATACAAGGTGAATGATGATATTTTGACTAACTAACAATGTCTAGTTTCAGGAAGGACACATCCTGTATAAGACATAGTTGATTGGTTGACAATTCAATTATTTGACTATTTTGACAATTTTGACAATTTGTTTGATTTGACTGAGTGACATTTTTGACTTATTGTCTTGTTGAGGTGTGACAATGTCTGACTTATTTGACTAACATGAGAAACCCTAAAGGACTGACCTAGGTGGCCTCGGGGGATCATCGATGGATGTCCTTTCCTACGTTTAGTCGTAGAGGCAACATAGTTTGACAATAACATGGACTGACTGACATGACTGACTTTGACTCTGTTTTCGGATTTTTGAGTGTTATTTGGATGTTTTTTTGTTTTTGACATGTTTTTATTTTTTTGATTTTGACATATTTTTATTTTTTTGGATTTTGACATTTTTATTTTTTTGGATTTTCACATATTTTTATTTTTTTGGATATTTTGAAATGTTTTGAGATATCAATGGATGAAAATTTGTGTAGCCTTTGTGATAGATACCAATGACAAGTGAAAACCAATTCTATGTGTAAGGATATATATGGGATTGATGGACGTAAGGTTGGGTGATAGGATAAGGGATAAAAGGCTCATGCTAGATGGATGGATAAAGAGACAGGTCATAGTGAATGGAATGGATGTATGAATATAAGAGAGAAAGGATGTTATCTCCAAAGACTATGTCACATATTAATAACGTTCCCTATTCTAGGTATAATACTTAAGATTTTTTCTTGACAAGGCTTATGAAAATATGATAATGATAGGATTGTTTGGAAGGATGAGGTATATCAAAAGATATCCAAAATGTGTGTCAACATTTTTGCCCCAATCTTTATCAAGATCAAAAGGAGGAAGATAGGATGAATGGAATTGATAGGTTTATGTAGGTGTGGGTAAGGATGGTAAGATATCATGGAAATGGTAGGATATGATAGGGAATGATAGGATGAAAATGATAGGTTGGATGAGACATTGTGCCCCCATGTTTAAGTTGCATAGAAGATCAATCTACACATGATGCCTTTTTGCCAGTTTTTCATCATGGTATTTTTTTACCAAGTTTTCACCATTGGAAGAAGGGATTTCTCTTTAATTTTTTATTTTGTTTTGTTTTGTTTTTTAAATTTTTGACTTTTTGACTTTTTGGATAGGAGAAGGGGAATATGGATAGGAAATAGTCAAGTGTCTATTTCCATGAAAGATGGTAGTCCCACTAGAGATGGATGTCATCGCATGGACCATGTCAAATGTCATTATGCTCATATATGTTGGTAAGGGATGACATGAAAGGGAGATAGAGTAGGTAAATGATGGATTATGATGTGGATTATGGAGGAAAATAATGGATTATGATGTGGATTATGTAGGGAAGATGATAGGGATTATATGGTACTTATGCAAAATATGAATGGGGAGGCTTAGCCAAAAGCATGGACCATAGGAAGATGGTTGGGGAGACATGTAGGATAATGAGTGAAGGGTGAGGAGATGGAGGTATGTGGAATTACTATGAAATGGAAGGGAACCATGACTAATGGTTGCATACATTGTGATAATCGTTAAAGCTTTTGATGTGGATGGGGTGTAGGAAGCAATGGAGACACATTCTTAGGAGATGGGTGATGAAGTGATTTAGGTACCCACATAGACTTAGTATTTTTATTACTTGTATTTTTCTTGTGGGATGGAATATGAGATTATCAAATAGAGTGGGAATGTGAGGTGGAAGTAGATGGTTGGGATTTTTGTGAGGTAGATGCCTCATTTGAATTTCTTTCCTTTTTCTTAGGGACCCAAACCATTTTAGTTTTGGACTTTAATTTTGGAGGTATGGGCTTATATAAAGTTTTTGGGATGTATTTTTCTTTGAATTTTTGTATTTATGTCCTAAGGCATGAGGGTCCTTAGGATTTTTTACTTTAAGGTAGAGGCTTTGAAATTTTTGTTTTTGAATCCCATGGGTATGGCGGAATGAGTGAAAGCTTCATATTTAGACAATGTGTGCATTGCTTGGTCATGATTAGGATTTTTAGAAGAGTTATGGATGGATGGATAAGGGGATTGTATAATGAATATATTAGGTGTTGGGAGTAACAAAGGTAGATTAGATGGATGGATATTAGGATTTGGAAGAAGTGGTGGAAAATTTGATGGTGGGAGGTATATGGCCACATGATTTTAACACTTGTAGGATAATAGAGGTGGAATGACAATGTATGTTTTGGGAATATGATAAGACTTGTGGTGGAAAGTGGACTTAGGATGGATGGGGGAAGTAACAACATCATTAGGTTATTGATCTTGGGGTGTGTATCCAAGGCCATATTAGTGTGGAGGAAGGACTTTGACATGTATAGGCTCCAATATTCCTTATTCAATAAGGCCTAATCCTTTGCCTTGATAATTCATTTTTTGGAGCATGTGATTGACTATAGCACTAGGTGTAGTTTGGAAACTAGATTTGAATTGATTATTGGATGAAGTAGGTGAAGTGATGCACATTGGTTGTTGATTTCCTAAGGAGGAACACTCATGGATAAAAGTGGATAAGCCAAGTGGATATGGTGGTGAATTTTAAATAGGGTTGATGTTCGATGTGGAAGGATCATTAGGATCTTGATTAGTATTGTGTTCACTAAGATCCAAGGTAATGGTGTTATCTCCTATATTTTCTTGGGAGCCACTTGTCTCATCATGGGAAGTGTATGTTTCTGAATCATGGATGGGTGAGGTGGAAAGCTCTTGACCATGGAATGCATAAATTTGGCTAAGAGGATCATCATTTTCTTCTTGATCATAAAAGGGATCTTGATCAAAGATGGGAGCTTGATCATGAATAGGATTATGTGTGTTATGAATGGAATCATTAGGAGGGTGTTGATATTTATGTGGATCAAGGGGTAATGTTTCCTCATGTGTAGGATTGTGTACTTGACATACCTCATTACTTATTTGAAAGGAGGTGGAAGGGGATCTCTCATGGAGAGACTTGGCATGTTCTTGATGTTCAACAATATAGCAACATGATAGAGGGTGACTTTGACTTATGAGGGAAAACTCTTGAATTGGCTCAAGGGGTTGTGGATGACATGGTTGGATTGAAGTACTTGGCATGATGTTTGAAGACTCTTTTGTATGTTGAATTATATGTGTTGAATGACATGTTGACAATTGATTCCTTTCTTATAGCCCTTGGCACACATCCTTTGTAGGTGAATGGGTGGATTTGGGTAATGCCATAGGTTTTCTTTTGAATTTTTTTAATTTAGGGAATATATTTGATGGAGGATTAGATTGTGGTGGGGGAATGAAGGGGTTAATGGGTTATAAAGTGTAGGGACAATTGGATTAGGACTAGGACATGGTGGCTTTAGGATAGGATTTTTATTGAATAGTGCTATGATATACTTATAGGGTGCATGACCTAGATTAGTGTTCCCCTTGTCAATGGTTTCATTAGAACATGAGTAAGTTTGACCTTATTTCAAGGTAAAACTTAGGTTCACATGTTTTTTTTGTGATGTGGCTTGATAGGTTGATGTGGCATTGACATGCGAAGGAGTAGATGGATTAGATTGGTATGAGGTGGAAGGGGATGACACATAAGGTTGAGATGGCATTGGTTGATAATGAATGGATATGGGATGATGTTGTGGTTGTTGGATTTGACAAGTTGCAATGAATTGATTGGATTGAACTAGGAGGTTTTGGATTTGAGGTGATTTAATTTGTTAAAAAAATTGGAAGAGGTTTTGAAGTCTTTCTATGGTTTGGTTGGGGTATTTGGTGAAGTGTTTGAAGGATTTTTTGAAGTTGGGATGTTAGGACTTTGTTATCAAATGTGGTCATGGTGTTGCACATGTGTTTCAGTTCTTGCATGTTTATTCATTCCTCAAGGTATGTAACATAGTTCATGTCATCATTAGAGGTGGTAGGAGGATCCCCTCAAAGTATGATTTTAGGTTTTGGTTTTGTCTTATTGTTTGCATTAGGGAGAGGGCCTCCTTAAATTATGATCTTTGGCTTAGGATTATGATTGGGATTGTTTATGATTAGGGCTATTTTGAAAAGTTTTGATTGACTGAGACTAGGTTGGTGATGATTTGAGATGGTAAGATTGGATGATTAGGGTTGATGGTTAGAATGAAAGTTGACTAATCAAGATATGATTGGACTATGATTAGGAATGGGTAGGATGAGATCAATGTAAAATTATGATTAGGATAATGATTTGGATAGAATGATTAGGAATGATATGGAATGACAAGATTGGGTGACTTGATTGATTAGGACAATGACTAGGATTATTAAGATATGATGTAGAATAACAATGATATGATTTGGATTGGATTGGGATAACTTGAATATGATTAGGAATGACATGATTGTATAAATTTTATTGATTAGGATGATGACTAGGATGAATGAATGATGAGTAGGATGTAATTAGGACAAGGTGGAATGATGAGGGATGATGAATAGGATACGATTAGGATGAAGTGGATATGATGTGGCTAAGAAGAGTGATTAGGATGAAAGTGATTGTATATGAATGTGTTGGAAGAACATGTAGAGTGACTTGTCTTTATGTGTTTTTTGTTTAGCTTGATTTCAAAATGTTCAAATAAATGATCACACATGTACACACATGAATCACTCACGCAAGACACATAAGAAAGTTTGAATTTTGAAATTTGAAGAATGTAATTATGATTATTAAACAAGCACATGTGGAAGACACATCAAAAATCCGTATGACTAGAGTCAAGTGGGTATGGATAATTAGGTCGCAAGCTATTTTGCACGAGGTTGACTAGGTATAATTTAAAAGCAAAATCCTGCCACACAATTGGGAGAAATGGGTAACCCACCCTTCACCTTCACTTCTGAAAGGTATAAAGTTCTTTGGGGCTTAGCCAAGAGTGACAAGATTTAAACTCCCAAAGAGGTGTGTCTTTAGATTCACACCTGGATTGAGGTCATCCCTTGGAGGGGTGTGTGCTCCAAGAAGGCCTCCTAAGAAGGGTATGACAAAAGTGAACCAAGTGAGGTGTTTTGGAGGACACACACACTTGATTCACACTCACAGTTGTTAATTTCCCTTTAGAAATGAAATGTGTGTAAGAAAAAAATAAAAGCACTTGTTCTTTTTAACCTAAAACTAAAATGTGTGACGGAATACAATGGTTCTTTTTAATCCCAATTTCAATGATGTGACAGCAAAGAAGATTGATTTTAGACCCCACAATCCAAATGTGTGATCTAAGAGTTCTTTAATTGATAGAAGAATTATGACTTTAGAAAATAATTAAATAATTAAAATTATTTAACTATCAAAGACAAAAGGGGAAATGATGGAGAATTTAGAAATTACAAGCCTAGGATAATTTGTATGTGTCTACACTTACTGTCCCAAAAATGGAGGCTCACTGGGCCTACAGAATTTGTGTAAACAAATACTGGCTAAGCGTCAAAGTTGAACTGAGGAGTTAAACCACATGTGCAGGTTTAGTTCCCTTCGTGCTTAGATTATTCACTCGCATGACCTCTTACTAATCTTCAACCACTATTCACATACTTCACTCATATACACGCTTCTTCTCTTTGCATTCACATTCACTACACACATATCACATACTCATCATTCTTTCTCAACTTCTAACCATCTTGTATATTTATGTGATATATTCACATGCATTGTTTAGGTCGGCTTCATATCAAGAGTAATTCACCTGTATCATGCAACATCATGTCGGCCAGGATTAACTTAATACTGAAATGAAATCTCAAAAACTAATGCCAATGCATCACCCAATCATATGAATATCTAAGAATACATAGATACATGCTTCCAACCATTGTAAGCCTTTTCCCAAAACCATAGATCATATTAATTACTAGAGGAAATATGCAGACCAACATACTAGAGATATTGGATCAAATACCGGATAGGATAAGCATGATTTGCACATTGATATAGGGTACTAGACCAACATGGTGACATCAATGACAATTATGAAAAACTTCCAACATTGAGGACCTAGAGATTTATTAGGGTGGAGCTAGAAGGAATCCACCTTTATTGCTTCTTTAGAAAAAGGTTCTATTAACATCTAGTTATCTTTTGGTCTAATCATCTTGGGTATATTTTCTAGGATTCTCCTATCATTTAGGACTTCCTTATCACCTTCTAGGGCTAAGAACCTTTTGTAAAATGCAATTGCCTCTTCCTTAATACCCCCTTGCTCCTAGATTAGGGTACCTTTAGCTGAATGAATACTTGATATCTTGGTTTGAGCTTTTTTGATATTTGATGTGTTATGAAGAAACATTGTGTTTGCATCCCCTTCTATTAACCACACTTTCATGTACTTAGTTCTCCAGTATGCCTCTTGCCTAGCTAGGATTTCCTCATACTTTACCAATAGTGTTTTTTCTTTTAGGTAATCCTCTAGGATCATACCTTCATTAAAAACTTTCTTATTTAGCATTGATAGTTCTTCTTCTAGTCTTTCTTTTTGAGAAGATATTTTTAAAAATTATCTTATTCCAAATTTTTAACTTTTGTTTTATGTATTTCAATTTACACATGAAGATGAAACTCTTGCTCCCATTGTACTTTGGTGCCTCTTTCCACCATTTTCCATTTTTTTCAATCAGGTCATCCCTTTTGAACCACATTTTTTTTATTTTAAAATAAGACCTTGAGTGATTATTTTCCTCTGTTAGTGACATTTTGACTGGATAGTGGTCTGACCTGACCAATGGTATAATTTTTTCCTCTATGGATTGATCGTTTTCCATCCAATCATAAGAGTACAAGAACCTATCTGATTTATCTTTTATGCAACAACCACCATTTTGACTATTTGACCAAGTATAAACTCCATTTTTTAAAGGTGCCTCCTTGAGGTTATTATGGTGAAGGAACATTCCAAAGGCTTCCATTGAAGGGGATGTTATCATGTAACCTCCCCAATTTTCCTCTATTCTTAATATTGTGTTGAAGTCTCCACCTAAAATTATTTTTTTCTTATTTAGTAGTGTGAATTGTTGACTTAATGTATTCCAAAATTTCTCTTTTTCCACATTCCTGGTAGGCCCATAGATATTGAATGGATAGAATACTTTATTTATCTTTTCGCACTTGATATTGTATAACATCCAGTTTGGTTATTTTTCCACTATGTTCACATCAACAATATTGTTTTCCCAAAGTATGCTTAGACCCCCAATTATTTTGAAGGTTGTAGAGTATTCCTTCTCCCAGCACAAGATGTTAAACATTTTATTGTGTTCCTCCTCGATCTTGGTTCCTTGTAGGAGAAAGGCATTTGTGTTTTCTTTCGCTATTTAATGCTTGATCAAACACCTTTTATTTGCTGCAAGTATTGATGTGTGTGGTTGTTTTTTCATTAATGTTTTCATTGATGTCAACATAGTTCAAGTTGGTTGCATATGGTACTTCTATAGTTGAGATATTGTACAGGTGCTTAGAACTTACATGGAGCTATATTTATGAAGTTGTAGTTGTGTTTTTGCCAAGTTCTTTTGAGAGAATTTGAGAAATAATGAAGTGTTGAAGTGTGAGTTATGAGTGTGCTTTGGTATTGTGTTATGAATTTCTTCTATGTTGATCCTATGCTTGTGTGGATCTGTAAGTGTGTTAATTTGCTTCAATGGATAGTAAATTTCAAGTTTTAGCTTCTGGTTCAATGGAGAGTAAAAGAAATGTTCTCCGATGTGTGAATTGGTTTGATAGAATTATTTATTTGTGGACTAGGAGAAATTTTTTGGCTCCATAGTCTACTAATATTCGGTTTCAAATCTTGTAGATCTGGGAGATGTTTCTTTCTAATGGTTTTTATGTTCTAAAAAAAATCTTGTGATTTGGCACTCTGAAAGACCTGCTCTAGAGCTCTTGTGTGTTGTTGGTTGGTCTAGTTGGACTGTTGAAGAGTTTTTTGTGAATGAAGTTTGTTTTAATTGTTGTGGATGTACCTGAGGTATTCTCAAAGATGGAAAATTTATGGTGAATCATGCAATATGATCCACGTGTGATCATCTTGTTGGAGATGTGTGTAATTCAAAGATCATTGGTGTTTTCATTAGGTTTGGTCAACTTGGTGTCTACATGTTACATTAATTTTTTGCATCAATTTGAGGAAGCATGTGACTGATCCAATATGTTTTTTGGGTCCTAAATTAAATATGTTAAATTGGTTCTTTCTCATTCTTATCCATCGCAAGAATGTTGAGTAGCCAACCTAGTTTGACTTTGTAAATAAAATTGTATATTCAACCTTGGAGAATGTTTCTAGGGTTGAAGATGGTATAAAATCAAATCAAGTTGTAGCAAATTTGATATCCATCCATCTCCAACTTGAGTAAGAGAGGTGTGTGAACAAGTGTGAAAATTAGAGTGTGCAAGAGTGAATTGAAGTAGCAGTACTTTATTGTGTTAGATTCCTGAGAGTAGTGAGTTGATGGTGTCTACAATAATCTGATCAAAGTTGTGAGTGTGTGGAACCATTTTAGTGGATCTTTATTTATTTCTTTTTCTATAGGAAGTGAGCCTCTTTCTGGATAGTGAGTCCTTTGAAGCTAGTGAGCCCTTGAATATGGGCAGTGAGCCTTTGTATCTGGGCAGTGAGGCCTCTAGCAGTGAGCCTTTGTATCTGGTATTTCATTACTACTATATTATGAGTTAATCCTCACTGTGGTTTTTCCCTCATTGGGATTTCCATGTAAATCTAGTATCTTTGGTGTTTTCTTTATGTTATTTGCATTTCATGTTTACACTTAATAACATATTGAAGTTAAATTGAAAATATTAAGTTCAGAAGTAAAGTGATTTGATACAACTGATTCACCCCACCTCTCAATTTTCTTGTGCATTTCAACAATTGGTATCAGGTCTCTTGTTCCTTGATGAAAAGATTAACCACTTGAGGTAGATCAGATGGTGCACAAGTTGTAGATTCCTTTTTTTGATGGAGTTGAGTATAGTAACTGGAATGAACAAATGAGAGGTTATTTAATTTTACTTGGTTTCAATACCTAGAAGTATATGGAGACAAAGTATGTTATACCAATCGGTGCTCCTTCCTCTATTGATGAGATTGCAGCTTATGAGGAGAATGAAAGGGCAAGGTATGCTATTTTTACTTCTCTATCTAAAACTGAAAGAACAAAAGTTATTTCTCTAGCTACTACTCATGAAGTGTGGGTAAAATTGAGAGACATTTATGAAGGGAATGATAGAGTAAAGTTGTCAAGGAAAATAACTACTAAGAAAAAAATTGATAACTTGAGAATGGAAGACGGAGATGATATCACAAGCTATTATCAGAGAGTTGAACTTATAGTAACAAAAATCAAGAATCAAGGTGGTACCATGTTATATGAAGATATAATTGAGAAGATCTGTATGACCCTACCAGACAATTACAGTGACAAATTATCTGCTCTTGAAGAGTCATATGATTTAAAGACATTTACAAAGGAGCACCTATTCAATGTCTTGACTGCATTTGAAATGAGAAAATCTGCAAGAGAGAAGGAGAATACTGAAACAAATTTAAAAGAAATGAAGATAGGAGATGATGATGATGATGATGATGATTCAGAATATTTGGAAGAAAATTTCACAAGGAGATTAAAGAAAGGTATCGGTAAATACAAAGGTAAGTTTCCTTTTAAGTGTTTCAGTTGTGGAAATATTGGCCATTATGCATCAAGATTTCCTAATAGAGCTACACACAAGAAGAACAAGGACAATAACAATAATTGCAAAGATACAAAAGGATAAGAAGTTCAAGAAATTGTATCATGTCAAAGAAGATGCAAGAATTTATGATGATGAATTTGACTTTGAAGATGATAAAGTTGAATGTGTTTCTAGCCCTTGAAAATAAAGTTGTATCCACTCACTATAAAAGATGTGTAAAATAATCTGGTCTAGAGAACAAGAAGGGTGAAATAGAATATACTCTTTTAACTTCTTTTCATGTTATAAAAAGATGAAGACTTTTGGAAAATTGACAGTGGATGTTCAAATCATATGACTAGAGATAAGAGTAATTTCACTAAACTTGAGAAGTATGATGGAGTAATAGTTATGTTTGGAGATGACTCTAGTGCTAATATTGTTGGTAAAGGAAAAATTAGTTTTGATGGAAGACATAATACTGACGATGTTTATTACGTAAAGGGTTTAAGGAATAATCTCTTAAGTGTTGGAAAAATGTGCAACAAAGGTTTTAAGCTTGTGTTTCAAGATAACACTTATGAGGTCAGAAAAGGATCTGAAACTGTGGTAGCAGCTGGAAGAACTCATGGAAACATCTATCAACTTAAGGGTGGTGATGGTCAATGTTTTATTTCTCAGATTAATGAGAGTTGGCTCTCGCAGTGAAGGATGGGACATGTGAATTTTGATAATCTTATTAGGATCAATTCTAGGGAAGTTTTCAAGGATCTGTCAAGAATCACAAAGCCTTCAAATTCAATTTAAAAAAATTTCCAGTTAGGAAAACAAATAAGAAATAGTTTTAAAAGAAAGGAACAATCATCTACCAAAATGATAGAATTAGTCCATACATACCTCTATGGTCCTACAAGAACACGAAGCCTAAATGGTGACAAGTAATTTATTCTCTTAATTGATGATTACTCTAGGATGACATGGGTTATATTTCTTAGAAAAAAGGCTCAAGATCTTGATAGATTCAAGGTGTTTAAGGAAAGAGTAGAAAATGAGGCAAACCTGAAATTCAAATGCTTAAGGTATGATAGAGGTGGATAATTTACATCTGGTGAGTTTAATGCATTTTGTGAACAGCATGGCATAAAGAGATATTATTTTTCTCCTAGACCCTTCAGCAGAATGAAGTTGTGGAAAGAAAGAACCGGACTATTCAAGAGGTTGCCAGAACTATGATGAAATAATAAAATGTTCCTGATGTGTAATGGAGAGAAGCAATACACATTTTTGTTTACATTATTAACATAGTTCAAATCAGAGCTAACATCACTAAGACCCCATATGAGTTGTGGACTGGTAAGACTCCCACTATTAAATACTTTAAGGTATTTGGAAGTAGATGTTACATTAGAAGATATGATGAAAATCTTGGAAAGTTTGATGCTAGATGTGATGAAGGAATGTTCCTTGGATATTCAAATAACAGTAAGGCATATAGATGCACTTTAATAAGAGACTGAGGAAAATAATCGAAAGTTCTAATGTAAAGGTTGATGAAGCTATGTATAGACCAATGGAAATAAACAAAGTTGAACCCAATGGTCCTATATGTGGGAAAGTACAAGAAGAAGAAAAGGAAGAGAAAGAACAAAGTGATGAAGAAGAAATTTTGGAACCTGCACCCAAGAATCCTAAATATGTACAGAGAAATCATCCAGAGGAATAGGTAATTGGAGACATAAGTGAAGGATTGAAGACAAGAATCAAAGTGGTTGAGGTAAACTTGTGTTTACTTTCTAAGATAGAACCTAAGACTATGAGTGAAGCATGTAATGATGAAAGTTGGGTTAGAGAAATGAAAGAGGAATTATAGTAGATAGAGAAGAGTGAGACATGGGAACTAGTCCCTAGACCTGTAAAAAAGAATGTAATTGGCTCAATATGGGTATTCAAAAATAATCTGAATGAAGATAGTGAAGTGGCAAGGAATCAAGCAAGACTTGTATGCAAAGGATATTCATAGGTTGAAGGAATATATTTTGAAGAAAATTTTGCACTTGTAGTAAGAATGGAGGCCATTAGGATTCTATTCAAATTTTCAGCTCATAAAGACTTCAAAGTGTATCAGATGGATGTCAAGTCTAAATTTCTAAATGGAGAAATGGAAGAAGAAGTATATATGGAGCAACCAAAAGGTTTTTAGCTATCTGAAAAACCAAACATGGTTTGTAAGTTAAAGAAGGAATTATATGGACTTAAATAATCTCCTAGATCTTGGTATGCAAGGTTGGACAAATACTTGACAAAGCAATGATTCAGCAAAGGATCCACAAACAACAATCTTTACTTCAAGGTTGAGAAAAATAAAAAGTCTATAATTGTGGTATATGTTGATGACATTAGCTTTGGTGGAAATGAAGGTATAATGTGTAAGAAATTTGTTGAAGAGATGCAAAAATAATTTGAAATATCTATGATCTATTATTGTTGAATTGAATTTAATCCTTGGACTTCAAGTATATCAAATTGACAAAGGGATATTCATTTCACAATCCAAATATGTTAAGGAATCTTTAAATAAGTTTGGAATGAATGAATCCAGACCAATTTGTACCCCTATGTTAATCAGATGTAAGTTGGGTAAGAATGATGAATCAACTAAAGTTGATCAGAGCATATACAGATCCATGACTGGTGGACTATTGTATCTTGTTGCTACTAGACCGAATATCATGCATGCAGTATGTTTAGTTGCAAAATTTCAAGAAGAACCTAAGGAAGCACATGTTATAGTTGTAAAGAGAATATTTAGATATCTTAAAGGAACTCCAGATTATGGGCTATGGTATCCAAAGGAAATAATTTTATGCATTGAATTCCTACACTGATGCAGATTGGGCTGCCTGTATAGATGAAAAAAAGAGTACAAGTGGTGGTGCATTCTTCCTTGGAGGAATATTAGTTTCATTATTGAGAAATAAACAAGATTTAATTTCTTTATCCACTACAGAAGCAGAGTATATTGCAGTAGCATCTTGTTGTAAATAGGTACTTTGGATGAAGCAAACCTTGATGGACATAGGTGTGGTGAGTAATGAACCTATCTCTATATGTCGAGACAGTACAAGTGCTACAAATATTTTGAAGAATCCAGTGATGCATTCTAGAACAAAGCACATATCTATCAAGTATCACTTCTTGAGGGAGAAGGTATTGTAGAATGAAGTTAGACTTGAATATGTACCTACCAAGGAAAACTTTGTAGATATATTCACTAAGGCCCCTCTGAAGGATACCTTTAATTATCTCAAATGGAATTTAGGGTTTACTCCCCCTCCTTTGAACTAAGTGCACATGGAGGTGTATCAGTCTAGTGGATTCACAGACTCTTTTGGTTTGGACTGATGATTGAGGTCTACTCCTCAGGAGGAGTAGAGAAGTGAATTGTTGTAGTATGTGATGTAGGTGTACTCCTAAGGGGGAGTCAACATAGATTTATATGGAAATAATTTCCTTTTCCATTTATGTCAAAGGGGGAGAGAGAATCATGTGAAAATTTTATGCTTGTGCAAGTTGTCGCTTATGAAAATCATGTATGTTGTCTTTAATGGTTTTTCACATCATGTGTTGCCATCAGTGACAAAGGAGGAGATTTTTGCAAGTATGGATGTGTGTGGTGGTGTTCTCATTAATGTTTTCATTGATGTCAATATAGTTCAGGTCGGTTGTAGATGGTACTTGTATAGTTTAGATATTGTAGAAGTGCTTAGAGTACATGAAGCTATATTTATGAAGTTGTAGTTGTGCTTTTTCCAAATTATTTTGAGAAAAAATGAGAAATAATAAAGTTAGTGTTGAAGTGTGAGTTTTGAGTTTTCTCTATTATTGTGTTATTTCTTTCTTCTTTGTCGATCATATGCCTATGTGGGTCAGTAAGTGTGTTCATGTGCTTCAATGGATAATAAATCTTGAGTTTTCTATGAATGAAGTTTGTTGTAATTGTTGTGGATGTACCTGAGATATTCTCAAAGATAGGAAATTTCTATTAAAGTGTGCTATGTGATCCACATGTGATCATATTTTTTGAGATGTGTGTACTTCAAATATCATTGGTGTTTTCATTAGGTTTGGCCGACTTGGTGGCTACACGTTACATTAAGCTTTTGCATCAATTTGAGGAAGTGTGTGATTGATCCAAGATTTTTTTTGGGTCCTAAATCAAATATGTAATAGGGCCTCTCTCATTCTTATCCATCATGGGAATGTTGAGTAGCTAACCTAGTTTGAATTTGTAAATAAAATTGTATAGCAAACCTTGGAGAATGTTTCTAGGATTGAATATGGTATAAAATCAAATCAAGTTGTAACGAATTTGATATCCATACATCTATGATTCGAGAAAGTAAGAGAACTGTGTGATTAAGTGTGAAAAGAAGAGTGTGCAAAAGAGAATTGAAGCAACAATAATTTATTGTGTTATATTCTTGAATGCAGTGAGATGATGGTGTCCATAATCTTTCGATCAAAGTTGTGAGTGTGTGGAACCCTTGTGGTGGATCTTTATTTATTTATTTTTCTAAAGGCAGTGAGCCTCTTTCTAGATAGTGAGTCCTTTGAAGGAAGTGAGCTCTTGAAACTAGGCAGTGATCATTTGTATCTGGGCAGTGAACCCTCTAGCAGTGAGCCTTTGTATTTGGTATTGCATTACTACTATATTGTGAGTTAATCCTCACCATGGTTTCTCCCTCATTGGGTTTTCCACATAGATCTGGTGTCTCTGGTGTTTGATTTATGTTATTTGAATTTCATGTTTACACGTAATAATAGATTGTAGTTAAAGTAAAAAGATTAAGTTTAGAATTAAAGTGATTTGATACAACTGATTCACCCCCCCTCTTAGTTGTCTTGTGCATTTGAACATTATATGGGGCATTCAAGCCCCTTACATTCCATTTTGTAATCTTCATGGTTCTTCCTGTTGGGGGTGCTCTACATCCTTGATGTCTTGAAGGAAGTTCTTAATGCACTTTATCCCTTTCTCATGTGCCAACTCCTCCCTGATTTTCCTTCTCTACTTCCTCCCTTTCTTCTTATTCTTTTTCTTTGGAAAATCCAAAAATTGAGCTACTATTTTTTTTATGCTTCTATTTTCAATTATGTCAAGTTCATCAACCTCTTCATCTTCATTTTCTGATGATAAGGCTTCTATTACCTCTATTTGTTTTTTGTAGGCATCTTCCTTTGTTTTTGTGGGCACCTTCTTCCCTGAGGTGTGGTCGTTAGCTTTCTTTGTTTTTTTACGACCTTTTGCTACCTCCTCCAGAATTGG
This sequence comes from Sequoiadendron giganteum, assembly GCA_007115665.2. NCBI lineage: Eukaryota > Viridiplantae > Streptophyta > Pinopsida > Cupressales > Cupressaceae > Sequoiadendron > Sequoiadendron giganteum. The sequence continues at coordinate 668,692,553 of CM021101.1, forward strand.
CTTATGCCTAGGGCTTGTGGCTAAATGTAATTTTGTGTTTGTCTCCATTGCCTCTCTTTCCTTGAGCCTTGTGATTTCTACCTAGTTTATGAAAAAGTCTTCCATTGGGTTTGGAGACCTGGTCAGGGTAAGTGAAAAAATATGGTTCCCAAAAAGGGGGCTTAGTGGCCACTTTTTTTATGAAATCAAGAAATACTGACCTTTGACGTAAAATTGAGGATAGTTACACTCAAAATTTTGAAATGGAACAAAACCAAGGATCAAATTTCTCTAAGTCTACTTTCTAAAATACTAATTTATTTTGAAAATGGTTGAGATTAAGGGGTTCAAAAGAGGGATATACACAAATTGGTGTTGTTTTTGTTAGAGAACCATAACATAGCAACTCTTGTATGACCCTAGCACGGTGAACATTTTTTTAGTATTTTAAAAATCGCTATGGTGAGAAGTTAGCTAATATTATGTCGTTGATGCATGATTTTTCTGATAATTTTTTAATGAATATTTGATTTTTTACTAATTTTCTAAGTGGACACTTCCTGAAAAATTGAATTTTGGCCATGCTACCCCTACAAATTTTGGAAACTAATTAAATTTTTTGAAAACTTTGTAGAATGGAGTCTAGTTTCTAAAAATGTAATTTATTTGAAATTTCAATGAACGGTTAATTTATAACGAAAAAAACACCAAACACTACTTTTTCCCAAAAAAGAGACACAGACAAAAGAAATTATGGATGAAATGCTTAACATTGTCAAAAAGAAAAAAATTACATCGTTGGATAGCTAAGAGAGAACTAACATTACCAAGGTGTTTGATTTGTTTGATATTGAACCACGTGCAATCTTGATGGTGAGCACAAACCCAATTATGTGAAATATTGTAGGATTTGAAAAAACATGTCTTTGGTCATTGGGAATGCCCTCCAAGCCTTTGGGTTGGTATTCCAAGGAAAATACCAATCCCAAGGCTTGGGGATTCCCAAAGCAAGATATAACGTGTATGTGTTATATCTTATTTTGACATCATTTTTTGTATTTGTGGGAAACATGTCTAGCAAGACATAACGCAAGTGTGGTTTAACACGCTCACATTATGTCTTGCTTTATGGTAAATTCTACTCTATTGAATGTATGTTTTTATGTACATTTATGCTTGTATTCCATGTATGTATGTGTGTTTCTATGTATGTATGTATGTATGCATGCTTGTATGTATGTATGTATGTATGTATCAATTCATTTATATTGTATGTATGCCTATACGTATGTAAGATTGTATTTACACATGTACATGTATGCTTGTATGTACATATGTATTATTCTTTTATGTATGTAAGTATGTATGTATTTATGTATTTCTTTAGAGGGGGGGATAATTTTAAGAGAGAGAGAGAGTTATCTAGGTAGGGTGGGAGGGTGAGAGGGAGAGGGAGAGGGAGAAGGTTAGAGAGAGAGATTTTAGAGAGAGGGAGAGGCGGTGGAATTGATATTTTAAAAGAGAGGGATTGGGAGAGAATGGGTTGGAGTGGGAGGGACCTAGCTAGGTAGGGTGGGAGGGATAGAGGGGGAGAGAGGGGGGTGGGAGAGATATAATTGGAAGAGAGGGGGAGAGAGAGAGAGGGGGGAGAGATTGAGAGAAAAAGAGATTTATGTAGGTAGGGTGCCAAAGGGAGAGACTTGAGAGTGTGAGGTGGGCTAAGAGGGAGAGACTTGAGAGATAGGTATTGAGAGGGAGTGCAAGAAAGAGGGATTGGGGGATAGAGGGAGTGTGAGTGAGAGACATGAGAGAGGGAGTGGGTGTGGGATGGAGTGACCTGAGAGAGGGAGATAAAGAGGGGGTTGGAGTGAGAGGAACTTATCTAGGTAGGGTTGGAGGGATATAGAGAGAGGGGGGGGAGAGAGAGAGAGAGAGAGAGAGTTACCTAGGTAGGTTTCTAGAGGGAGAGACGTGAGAGAGAGGGGGTAGGAGGGAGAGACCTAAGGGAGAGGGAGTGTGAGAGAGTGGGAGGGAGATAGAAAGAGAGAGAGATAGAGGGATGGAGAGAGGGTGGTAGGGATTGATTTAATGAGAGGTACGTAGAAAGAGGGAGAGGACCTAGGTAGAGACAATTAGAGATGGTAGGAGGGAGGGGGGGAGTGAGAGGTGAGATGTATAGATAGAGATAAATCGATAGAGGTTGAGGGATTAGGGTTGAGGACCTATAGGTTTGATGGTTTCTAGGGTATTTGGGTTTCAGGGTTGAGGGTTGAGAGATCAGGGTCAATGGTAGAGGGTATAGGGTAAGAGGTCTAAGGGTTTAGGGTTAAATGGTTTGGGGTTAAGGGTTTAGGGTTGAGGGTTGAGGGTTGAGGGTAGAGGGTTTAGGGTATAGGTTTGAGGGTATATGGTTGAAGTATTAGGTTGAAGGTGCAATGTAAAGGTTGGAGGGTATAGGGGTTGAGGGTTTAGGGTTTAAGGGTTGAGGGATTAAGGGTTAAGGGTTGATAGGGTAGAGGGTAGAGGGTTTATGGGTTTAGGGTTGATGGTTCAGGGTTGAGGATTGAGGGTAGAGGATTGAGGGTATAAGGTTTAGGGTCGAGGGATTAGGGTTGAGGGTCCAATGTATATGGTAGAGGGTATAGGGTTTGACAGATTGTGGTTTAAGGGTTGAGGTTTGAGGGTTGAGGGTAGAGGGTTGATGGTTTAAGCATTGAAGGATTAAGGGTTGAGGGTTTAGGGATTAAGGTAGAGATTTTTCTTGTATTTAAGGTTTTAAGGGTTGAGGGTTGAGTTATTAGGGTTTAGGGTGGAGTGTATTGGGTAGAGGGTAGAGGGTAGAGGGTTTAAGGGTTTAGGGTTTAAGGGTTGAGGGTTGAGGGTTTAGGATTTAGGATTTAGGTTTGAGTGTTTAAGGGTTTAAGGGTTTAAGGGTTGATGGTTTAGGTTTGAGGGATTAGGGTAGAGAGGGAGGGATGGATGGATAGAGATATGGAGTGAGAAGTGAGATAGAGAGAAGGAAAGAAGAGGAGCGGGGACATAGATATATGAGGGTTGAGGATCCAATGTATAGGGTAGAGGGTGGAGAATAGAGGGTATAGGGTTGAGGACCTATAGGGTTGAGGACCTGTAGGGTTGAGGACCTATAAGGTTGATGGATTAGGGTATTGAGTTGAGGGTATAGGGTTGAGGGTACATATGGTTGAAGGATTGGGGTTGAGATTCTAATGTATAGGGTAGAGGGTATCGGGGTTGTGGGTTTACGGTTTGAGGGTTGAGGATTGAGGGATTAAGGGTTGAGGGTTGAGAATTGAGGGTTGAGGGTTTAATGTATAGGGTAGAGGGTAGAGGGTTTAAGGTTTGAGGGTTGAGGGTTGAGGGTAGAGGATTGAGGTTATAGGGTTAGGGGATTAGGGTTGAGGGTTCAATGTATAGGGTAGATGGTATAGAGGTTGAGGGGTTAGGGTTTAAGGTTTTAGAGATTAAGGGTCAAGAGGGTTGAAGGATTAGGGTAGAGATTTTACTAAGTGGGTTTAAGGGTTTA